>JAVTVY010052979.1:0-27254 GCA_036873755.1 Hanleya hanleyi | reverse complement strand
TTGGTTTTGGTGTCTATGGAGATAGCCAATCAACATGCTTCATTTGACTGGTGTGTGTTCCCGTTAGCAGTTTTGGCACAGATCAGTTAGCTGGCTTGCTGTGCAGACGTGGGGTGAATGAGCGCGTAGGATTTAGAAGCTATTGGTATGTACCGATATTTATATATATTCAGTGGTTTGTAAAGCATAAGTATATCTGTGATACGACAGTCAATATTCATTTGTCTCTGGTTCGAGTAGAGACTAGAGTGCGAATATTTCCACCTGATAATGTTATATGGCTTATGCGCATACTTTTTGTATCGGTGGCATTGTATAAACTGTAATTTCGTGTAGCGTTATATGGCGCTTGACTTAAATGTACACGATGTTATTGCAGATGGGTTGGTTGAATAGTTTACCTGTTGACCGTGTGGCAAATTGCCGAGCTGATTGGGGTATGTTTATTTCATTGACTTAAATGTAACGGTGGATTATATTAGAGTGCTATATTTGGATTGGCTGAATTTGGAATTGCTGTATTTAAAGTGATAATGGAATTTAATTGCTGAGGCATGCTATATGAATATGGGCGAATTGTTTGATGTTCTGATTTAAGTGGTGCAATTATGTAATCGTGTTGATATAATTTGTTCATTGTACTTTTGATGTGATTATGTAATCGGATTGGATTTCCTATTTATACTGAATTTATATCGGATTTAACATTTATATTTATAGGAGTATTTCCTGAATAAACAACATCTAGTCCGACATCTGACTTGACTATTTCCCTTGGTCATATGTGGCGCTGCGAGCAGGGTCAAAAGGTCAAAAGGTCAGCAACATCGGCTGGGTCCAATACTCCTCACCAGTTCTGGATTGCCGGTCTGCCTTCTATGCGGAGGACGTGACGTCATCAATCAGCAGTGGGTGAGCAGACATACTGACACTACAGTTACAATTTGCAGTTTACAGTTGGTGATTTCCTAGCTATCCAGATGTGTCATCCGAACATCGAATAATTGATTGAACTTTACATCATTCCGTGATATATCAGATTTACACATCAAAGCTACTGAAGTTTCCACTTAATATGGACTAGTTGGACTTTACGTAACACCACATTGGGTATATTTGATTAACACTCTTTGACACAGAACTGTACATAATCATATACCGGCACTACAGCAACGGGATTTCAACTTCGTGCATCGCCATCTGAGACCCGGACCACTTAATTTACAGAATACTGGACTAATGAAATTATATTTGATTGAATTGATTTGAACTTTATTTGATTTGGACTGCATCAAATTGCTGGTAAATTCAACATAATTCCACATCGGTTGCTAGCTCATTTTTGCTTGAATAATTTGAACCTGTATGCGATATTGGTCGTTGATATAAGCTGGATGAGACTACTACATAATAGACCTAATTGATTTGTAATCAGTTTGATAAGTTCTATGCTTAAATATTGTATTTGACAACAATATCAAACTTGTGTATACAAGAAGAACAACAACATTCCTGATGATTGATGACCAGAGTTTGGTAAGTTCCCAATTGAATTCAATTACGAATATTTTGACATATCTTGTTATGGCTATTTTACAACAACCATGGGTGTTTTTTTTAATTTGTTGTGCTGTATCGTGCTGATTTTTCTTAGTTTAAAAATGGCTAAGTCTCCAGAAGAATTAACGGAAGATCTTAAGAAATTGGAAGAGAAATATTCCGCTGTTCCCAAAGTCCATTATGTGTCCCGCGAAAAAAAATCTTCAAAATTCACTGGTAGAGAAAATATTTTTGAATGGGTTGAAGAGATTCAGACTTATGTGCACAAACGATTTGCTTCAGAGCCTGAAAAGGTAGATTATATTTGTGAACATTTAGACAGACATCCTAAAGCGGAGGTTAGATTTAGAGTTGATATTAAGAAAGCATCAGCTGATGAAGTTCTCAATGTTTTGCTGGAAGTTTTCAGTAGTAAAGAAAGTGCACATCAGATACAACAAAAAATTTTCAGTAGAAACCAGGTTAAGGGAGAGTCCATAGAGGAATATTCTTATGGTTTAATGGACTTGATGTTAGAGTTGAAACAAAAGCAACCAAAGTTATATTCTAACTGGGATGCGACCTTAAAAGAACGTTTTGCGGAAGGGGTCTTAGAGCCATCTTTAAGACGAGAACTGAAGAGGTTAAACCTTGAGCAAAGTAACTTGAAGTTTTGGGAAATAAGAGATCGGGCAAAGTGTTGGGTTAATGAAGATGTTAGTGTAGCTGGAACTCGAGAGGTTAATGTGAGTGCTCATGTCAATGCAGTAGGGTCCAGTACCATTTCACCAGATGTTATTGAGCGTATGGAGACCCAACAAAAGCAAATAGATCAGCTGACAGAATTAGTAAAATCTTTAACAAGGGAGACCAGTCTGGTTCGATAGAAAACCAATCTCTTACTAGGCGAGATAAGTGCAATTATCAGTCTAAGTCCGGTACCATTACTGCAAAGAATTAAATCACCTGGCCAAAGATTGTTTAAAAAGGAAAAATGATAGAAGAAAATTTGGTGGTAAGGTTGATAATTATGCTCAGCCGTTAAACTGAAAACACTCGATGCAGAGAGCCGGGCATCGAGTGTGATGGAAAATGGCTCCGTTTCAGAACATTTAACCGTGCGATCAAATTTATCCAAGTCTATTGGGGAAATGTCCTGAGATTATGGCAAGTATTGGTGGCGTGAATGTACTTTGTTTATTAGACTCTGGTTTAGAAGTGACTACCGTTACGGAAAGTTTCTATTTGGCCCATTTACAACATGTGCCGTCTGCGCCTCAAGAAACCAGGTCGTGGATTAGGCTTAAGGCCGCGAATGGGATAGAGATTCCGTTAACTGGTATGCTGGAATTAGATGTAGAGTTGAATGGAAAGTGCTATTCCAATGTAGGTATATTGGTGGTTAAAGATCCAGAAGATCCTGTAACAGCTAGCAATAAACCTAGAGTCGCAGCTGTCATTGGCTGTAATTTGCTGCAGTTGGTGTATGATCAGGTCAGTTCACTGTTTGGGTCGAATGTCACTAAAGAGTTGGCTTTGCAAGCTGGTAGTGACAAGTTAGCTGAAGGGTTACTAGTTTATGAGGCTAGAGTAGGATTCTGTAACGAAATAAATGTGGAGTTGGCTAGAAAGGAAACTGGAGTTTTGGGACTAGTTAAGTCTGTAGGGAAGGATTTGCTTATTCCAGCAGACGCGGGGGTTCAGATAACTGGAACTGTAAGGCCAATGCCACAAGGATATCCGGTTTTGATTGAACCAGCCAATCACATTTCGCTCCCACCGGGTTTGATGGTAAAACCTACAGTGAGTCTAGTTGATAGCGGTAGGGTGAAATTTGAAGTGCGCAATTACAGCAACACTGATGTTTTCTTGCCGCGACCACAAAAACTTGCCAAGATGTGCAGTTGTTCTGAGTTACTTCCGGATTTGGAGATAGATTATTTACAGAACGGAAGTGAAACTGTGGCGTTAGTTGACGTTCAGACTGCCAGCAAAACAGATACTTATGATGAGCAATGGCTGTCTGGTTTAGACGTAGGTCAAGGGATGTCTCAAGTTGAGAGTGGTAGGTTTAAACTTTTGTTACAACAGTTTAAGGATGTTTTTAGTCAGAACGAACATGATCTTGGGTTTACTGATACAGTGAAACATCGCATTGAGACCACAGATAATAATCCTGTGAAACAACCAGATCGCAGAATTCATCCTAATATGGTACCGGAAGTACAAAAGGTTATTAAGGAATGGATGAAACATGGTGTCATCAGGGAAAGTAACAGCCCTTATGCATCTCAAATGGTTTTAGTCCGCAAGAAATGTGGTTCCTTAAGGGTGTGCGTGGACTACAGAGCCTTGAACAATAAGACCATAAAAGATGCATTTCCTTTGCCAAAAATAGAAGAATGTATTGATAAGTTGCATTCTGCTAAATATTTTTGTTCGCTTGATTTGACCCAGGGATATTTGCAAGTATCTCTAGATGAGGAACATAGATTTAAAACGGCATTTCGGGCATTAGGCTCTCTGTATGAATTCGATCGTTTACCATTTGGGCTTTGCAATAGTCCCTCGACATTCCAAAGACTGATGGAAAAAAGTTTTGGTGATCTTTATTGGGACGGAGGAGTGATTATTTATCTTGACGACATTTTGGTTTTTGCTTCCAGTTTCACGGAAATGTGTGTAAGGCTAGAGACCGTTTTTCTCAGATTAAGGTTGCATGGATTAAAACTGAAACCAACTAAGTGCCATTTTTTCAAAGATGAAGCGCCTTTTCTGGGGCATGTAGCATCTTCTACGGGGGTGTTTCCAGATTCTGGTAAGATTAAAGCCATGATTGATTATCCTACACCCGACAATGAAACTGCCCTTAAGTCGTTTTTGGGGCTTGTGTGGATATTATAGGCGTTTCATCAAAGATTTTGCAAAAATCGCGAGTCCTTTAACTGATATGCTCTCTGGTGGTTCAGGCAAAAAGACCAAGAAATCCACGAAAAGTAAAGTTAGTCGCGATAGTGGGCCTTGGTGTGACCGTTGGTCTGCAGAGTGTCGGGACGCTGTTGACGAGCTAAAGCGACGTCTAACGACGGCGCCAGTGTTAGGGTACCCGGATTTCTCTCTGCCTTTCGTTGTAGAAACGGATGCTAGTCTCTGCGGATTAGGTGCTGTTTTGTCACAAGTTCACGGGGGCAAAACAGTAGTAATAGCGTATGCCAGCCGGAAACTCAGACGTAATGAGCGGAATATGAAAAACTATAGTTCCATGAAATTAGAGTTTCTCGCAATGTATTGGGCTGTTACTAAAAAATTCAGGGATTACCTGTATGGCTCACGGTTCGAAGTATTCACGGATAACAACCCTCTCAGTTACGTGATGTCAGCCAGGAAAACTGTAGCAGAAATGAGTTGGTTGGCGGATTTGGCAGATTACGATTTTGAGATAAAGTATAGGTCTGGTAAAAAGAATCGAAATGCAGACGCTTTAAGTCGTAACCCAGTTTCGGAGGTCAATGTCACGAGTAGTGATTTGGTTGCATTGGTCGCAGAAGAAAATAGGTCAACATCATTACCCGCAGAGTTGATTTCTGAACTAGGTGTAGTAGAAATGTCAAGAGAAGACGTTTACGTAGGCTCTCAGTGTACTTGTTTACCCATGTATTCCAGTTCGGACATGCAGTCTTTTCAGCTGGAAGATCCCCACATTTCAGTTGCTTTGAAATACCTGGAGAAAGGGTTAAAACCGAAGTATGGTGAGATTAGGAAGTTGCCGTCCCCGGTTAAAAAGTTGCTGTCTAAGTGGGATCAGTTGAAGATGTGTGACAATGTCTTGTACCGGATTGTAATCGAGAATGGTCAGGATTTGAAACAATTAGTGTTACCTATGTCTTTAAGGGAAATGGTGCTTAAGCAATTACATGATGCTACAGGTCACCAAGGGATAGAGAGAACCCTGGCGTTGGTTAAGGCACGTTGTTATTGGCCATACATGTTTCGTGATATTCAGGCGTACTGTAAGTCGTGCGAGCGGTGCTTGGTCTCGAAGGGATCTGTTCCCAAGGGCAAGGCTCCCATGTGTCACTTGCTGGGTAGTAAACCCTTGGAAACTATTGCCATTGATTTTACTAAACTGGAAATGTCAACTTCCGGTTTGGAAAATGTTTTGGTAGTTACGGATGTGTTTTCGAAGTTTACCTGAGCTATTCCATCTAGAAATCAAACTGCTTTAACAGTAGCTAAGATCCTTGTGCAGGAATGGTTTCTAAAATTCGGTATTCCAAAACGTATACATTCTGATCAGGGAAGATCTTTTGAGAATAAGTTGGCTAACGAACTGTGTGGTGTGTATGGCATTGAAAAGTCGAAAACGACACCGTATCATCCGCAGGGAAATGCGCAGTGTGAGCGATATAATCGAACTATGCACGACTTGCTCCGTACCTTAGATATGGAACGGAAAAGGCGTTGGCATCTTTATCCATCTGAGCTGTCGTTTGCCTACAATTGTACCCCGCATTCGTCCACGGGATATTCGACATTCTCTCTGTTTTTCGGCAGAAATCCTAGGTTACATGTTGATAACATGTTGCAGGTCGATGAAGATAGTCCAGATGGAGTTGGGGACTGGGTTGCTAGTCACCGTCAGAGAATGTTGCGCGCTTACCAAATAGCAAATGCGAGACTCTCGCGTAAAGCAAACGAGAGAAAGAAGCGACACGATAAAGGCGTTCGCCCAGATGTACTGAAACTAGGCTCTAAGGTGCTGCTGCGCAAGCGTGTTGTGGGCCGGAATAAGATCCAGGATCACTGGGATCCGGTTCCATATGTGGTATTTGATAGCGTGGCACCCGATAGTAATGCATTCAAGGTGAAATCACTGGATGGAACGGACCTAGTTAAGGTAGTGAACCGCGTTGATTTGTTGTGGTGCAGTGACATGGATTTTTCAGGAAATGAGGGTTCTGATGTGGATAAACCGAAAGTTGGTGTACCGAGTTCCTCCGTTAAGGACGGAACACCAGTGGGTTCTAGGGAGTCTGGGGAATGTTTTTTTTGTGTTTTCATAGTGTATGTATTTGGGTTCGTCTCATGAGGACATGAGATCCACCGCTGCCACCACATGTGACCGAGTTATATTGTTTGTAACTAGGGTTATTTTGGATGATCGATTCTCCAGCGTGAACACTAGATTTTGTAACTAGGTGATACCAAACGTGTGTTGAATTGATTCTCCAGCGTGATGAATAGGTGAACTTATTGTCATATTTAATTTGGCCATTCGCTGTAATATTTGTGTAGTTAGCCGAGGTTGATTGTAATATTATAATATCCTGTAAACATTAGGTTTGTACATATGTTGGTTTTGGTGTCAACAAGCTTCATTTGACTGGTGTGTGTTCCCGTTAGCAGTTTTGGCACAGATCAGTTAGCTGGCTTGCTGTGTAGACGTGGGGTGAATGGGCGCGTAGGATTTAGAAGCTATTGGTATGTACCGATATTTATATATGTTCAGTGGTTTGTAAAGCATAAGTACATCTGTGATACGACAGTCAATATTCATTTGTCTCTGGTTCGAGTAGAGTGCGAATATTTCCACCTGATAATGTCATATGGCTTATGCGCATACTTTTTGTATCGGTGGCATTGTATAAACTGTAATTTCGTGTAGCGTTATATGGCGCTTGACTTAAATGTACACGATGTTATTGCAGATGGGTGTCCTGGTTGGTTGAATAGTTTACCTGTTGACCGTGTGGCAAATTGCCGAGCTGATTGGGGTATGTTTATTTCATTAATTTAAATGTAACGGTGGATTATATTAGAGTGCTATATTTGGATTGGCTGAATTTGGAATTGCTGTATTTAAAGTGATAATGGAATTTAATTGCTGAGGCATGCTATATGAATATGGGCGAATTGTTTGATGTTCTGATTTAAGTGGTGCAATTATGTAATCGTGTTGATATAATTTGTTCATTGTACTTTTGATGTGATTATGTAATCGGATTGGATTTCCTATTTATACTGAATTTATATCGGATTTAACATTTATATTTATAGGAGTATTTCCTGAATAAACAACATCTAGTCCGACATCTGACTTGTCTATTTCCCTTGGTCATATAAGTATGGGCTACGGCCTTTTTCCGGCCTCACAACTTCGCATACTGCGGACCCACAGCCTGGCTGCTGCCTCACGACTTGACTGCGGCCTTTCTCCGGCCTGGCTGCGGCTCTCCGTCGGCGTGACTGCGGCCCTTTTCCGGCCTGGCTGCGCGGCCTTTCTCCAGCATGGCCGCTGCCCTCCACCGGTCAGTCTGTGGCTTTTGTCCGGCTTGGTTGTGGTCTTTCTCCGTGCTGGCTGTGGTCTTTCTCCGGCCTGGATGTGGCATTTCTCCGATGGTATACAGTCCAAGTTAAAAGCTAGGTTTGCATTCAGCTTCGTAAATCTGCGATGTACTAAACTGCTGTAGAGATATTTGAGAAGAGCTATTGTTAGGGTAAAACAGGGGATGTAAACTATCCAATTTAAAACCAGTTTTCCATACAGCCTATAATAGGTCCAGTAATTAATTCTGCATATACTTCACGATCTACGATCGCGAACACCAACAACTGGAATAATAATTTACAGTCTTAAATGTTGTATCCTGCATAATGCAGATGATGCTTTTACCTCATTTTTTTTTCATTTAAATCTACTATAATCTCCAGTAGAAACTCTGATGAAAGTTTCGTTCAAAGCGAAGCGCTCTCTGCAGACTTGAGTTGTCCGGATGAAACGCTATCTTCACCTGTGAGACCAACAATATTCTGCTGTTTTGTGGTGGTTTAGCAAATAGCGTCCAATTTAAAGGTTACACTAACCACGCCACTGTGTTGCAGAATCAAAATTATCAAAGTTATTTAAACAGTGGTGATGAGTCTTTCCAAAAGCTTGCTGGAATCATCCAGTTGCTAACCACCTAATCGCTGGCGGCTAAAACAGTTCCCTTTAGGTGGTGGTTGGACAGATGTGACCGCCTGTCCTTCATCAATGCAGAGGCCTGGGTCTCCCTCCTGTCCACCAAGTCCACACCTGGACCTCGTCTGGGTTCCTATACTCATACTGGCAAGTTATGGAATAATCTCGAAACCTACGTGGCCGAACCACTCTATGACCACGGAATATCACGTTCATAGGGCCTTCGTCAACCTCTGCGCCCTCATTTAAGTCCAGATCATCGGAGTAACTATCTGGAATCCCCCGTGATTCCCGCTCATAATCCCTATGCCAGGCTAGGCGGCGAGTATTCCTTCCCCTGGAAGTCACACGTGGTTTGTCCTGTTGCCGATCTTCCTCTGTCGTTCGAGGCAACGACGGGTGCGTCACAACATACAGGTCTTCTAAGATCAGCTCGGTCGCCGACAGATCCTCTTTCACATTGTACTCAGTGTCTGTGCTGCTTTTTACATCTGTCTCCCTGTTGATGTTAAAGCAGATGTGACCGCTTTTGCAGTTGCATGTGTGACAGCTGCGACACAACTTTCACATTTCTTCAGCAGTTCGTCATGCCCTTCGGACGACCGTAGCACCACCAGCTTCTCTGGCCCGCTTCTGCCCCTGACCAGGTGGGCCACATCCATGCTCAAGCTAGCGTACACTATACACATGTATTTGATCACTCTGCTGCAATGACGGATGATTGTCTTTTTGAATTTGTTGTTAATACTGTTATTTGAATATGGAATAGGTCTTTGGATTATGGACGCGGATTTTCTCTAATGGACGACGGATGACGGACTAGATGCTTGTAATTCGTTCCAGTGTGGCCGCATCCCAGCCTGTGCCCACTCGATAATGGTATACACGTCGGGATCCGCGGCCTGGTCATCCGCAACTTCCGCATTCGGGGATGTCTGAATTTTCGCTCTTGCAGCCGCGATATTGTCTTTCTCTGTCTCATCTGGATCCGGTGGTTATCAGCATCAGTCAGACACACATTTCGGGCGAAGAATTAGAAACCCAGAATCGCGTCAACCGATAAATCTGCAACTACCATCGACTGTTTACACGTTGTCTCCTAAATGGATATTTTGAAGGTTGCCTCTCCTCGCATGGGCATATCGTTGCCGTTGGCCACCATCACGCTCGGATACAAGGAATCTTTAAGAGCTGGCTTGACGGCTTGTTCTAGTTGCTCCCAAATACGTTGGATCATCAGGGAAATAGACGCATCAGTGTTGATACAACACATCAAATTCATTGATCCTATACAGGCTGATAGGTAGATTCGGGATTTCCCCGTGGCATGAGTGGAAGGATTCGTCTGCGGATATCGGTTATGAGTTTCAGGCCTGGGTGGTTGTTCTCTCGGATGGGACGGTGACCGCTTTGGGCAGGCTGTGCGATGTTGGCCGTACCTTTCACAACCGCAGCACTATTCATAAACGACTCGTTGTAGCGTACGTCCGCACCCACAACCTCCTCTCGTGTTTGACCGTGCCCTCGGCCGGGAGTTTCAGATAATTGTTTCCATGACGGGTGAGCGTAAACGGACGTTTCCAGCTTCATCTTCTTCAGCACCTGGGGAAACATCTGTTCCCCCGGCTGACCTAGCTTATTAGGCTTTGAGCGTTGCCTGTCTCAGCTTTGGTAGACCCTCATTCCTTTGACGTCCTCGGGACTTCAACAGTATAAAAAATCAGTCTGATTCGGCGGTGGCAAAATCGTCTTTCTATGTCAGCATAGATCAGCAGCATATAGGTATTCCAATGGGTACTAATTGTGCACCCCTGTTGGCCGACCTGTATCTGTTCTCTTATGAATATGACTATATGCAGGCGCTTTCAAAAACCGATCCATTCAAAGCCCGTTCCTTCTCATTCACCAAACGCTATATAGACTATCTTCTCGCTGTGGATAATCGCTATATAAATGACGCAGTGAAGGATATATATCCACCTTCACTGGATTTGAAGGAAACTACAGATAGCCCTACAGGCACATCTTATTTAGATCTCTATCTCTATAAAAATGAAGCGGGCATTCTCTCTCGTCGACTTTATGACAAAAGAGATGATTACAATTTCGACATCGTAAACTATCCCTTTCTGGATAGTAATACTCCAGTGGGACCTGCATATGGCGTATACATATCTCGCTTAGTAGCATTTGCTAGATCCTGTGTTAAATGTGATGATTTTAATCAACGTCACAAAACATTGTTGCAGAAACTTATAAAACAGGGCTATTCCACCAAGCGCCTCCACTCAAAGTTTCTCAAATTTGGCGATACATATCGCATGCTGATAGCAAAATACGAACGTAGCGTGCAAGATCTATGGCGCTACGTTTCGTAACTTGTGTCTAATTCCGCTTAACCCGGGGCTAGGGGCCGTATGAACCCATGTACTTCAAGATCCTCATGGTACTCATATGAACAGTCACAATCAAAGCGTGACTGAGATACATCTTTTTTTTTTTTTTTTTTAGATGACTACTCTATAACGAATATTATGGATTAAGAATACTGATCAGCGATACGGATTTGATATTTTTGGAACATCATGATTTCTTGCCGGCATCATTGAAAACTGTTGACCGCTTCTCTGTTGCAGGAAACAAGCCTATGTTTATGTATACTATGATTGTCTTTTTGAATTTGGTGCTAATACTGTTATGTGGAAAATGGAATAGGTCTTTGGATTATGGACGCGGATATTCTCTAATGGACGACGGCTGGATTATGAATGACGGACTAGACGCTTGTAATTTGTCTTAAGACAGGAGAGTACCTGCTGTGCTGCCCATCTCGGCGCTACGGTTAAGTGTTGTCCCCTCTGCTCGCCGTCCACCCATGTAAGGATGAACAATGCTCGAAGTAGACGAGGTAACCCCCATACTTCAACGCCTTTACAATCGACTGCTGAAAGGAATGTCTCTCCTCTCTGGCAGGCGGCTGGTCGGCTATCGTAACCCTAGTGATATTCTCGTCTGGCCCTCTTGGAGTTGATGTGTGGAACGGTGTTTTTGCATGGTCGATAATGGTGTCGCCGGTTCGTCTCGGTCTGCCATCATTTGCAGTACGTGGTTCTCTTGTAGATCAATCCTATCCTACCGCTGCCACCAGTTTTTGTGTAACGTGTGCCGTTGCGAGGTTAGGTAACCAAAAAACGATTATTTCCCGGGATCGACCGGTCACTGGCGCTGGCTGTCATTGAAGGAACCCAGTCATTAGTGGAGATCAGGGACCAGGGAAGATAAGAACCTGCAAAGATGACTGAGACAAATATAAAGGTATACAATGGTGTATTCTGGAAAGATGTACATAAGAGAACGTATGACTGACAATAGTATTATCTTCATGCAAAACTAGGAATACTTATCATTAAAGAATACAACATTAAAATTTACAGTTACATTTACATGACGTCCAATATAGCAACTATAATATACGCGACGCTATATATCTCAATGGAAGGTAATTGGGGCGGCCTGGTTACTGGTCCCGTACCAAGGTATGTCGTTGGAGCGAGTCTACGGATGTAGAGCTTAAACTTCCCTCATGTCGTTGGAGTGAGGCCACGGATGTAGGACCCAACACTTCCCCTTGTCGTTGGATCGAAGCCACGGTTGTGACGACTCACAAGGTTGTTCTATCCCTCAAGTAATTATAGTCTGCGACTCTTCTGTGATATCAGGACTCCGTATACAGCGCACCCACGGCCTGGCTGCGGCCTCCGGGCTTGACCACCGCCTTTATCTGACCTGACGACTTCGCATCTGGCGGGCTCATGGTCTGGCTGTGGCTGTTACTCTGACCAGGCTGTGACCTTCCTCCGGCCAAGCTGCGGCCTATCTATAATTCGGCCCTTTTCGTGTGCACGTCTCGCTATAATGTTTCTACGTGACTGGGTTTATTGAGGGACCTTGTTTTAGTCTCTAGTTGCAGTCGTGCACCACTTTTCGGGCAAAATACTAGTCCTGCACAGTCCAGGTATTTCCACCCTACTGGGGATACATTTTGTGCTATTCCTACTATCGGTACTAATCAAGCTAAATCAGAAAATATTAAATCCTACCTCGGTTAGGCACACTGCAGGGACAGAGAAATATCAATGCCTGGCCAACTTTGCGGTGAATTGTCGTATATCTGATACGAAAACACTTGATAATTCTGATCTTGGGTCAGGAGGGCAGAGAAATGTCAACGCAGATCAGGTTTGCATCCAGCCCCGTAAGTCCGCGTTTCCTAACTGGACAATAGAAAATACTCGATAAATCTGCCGTTAGATTATCAGGGCATAGAAATGTCCAAATATAAATAAGTCGCTCCTGTATCGACTACAGAAATATTAAGCAGGAGCTGCTGTTAGGTCAGAACAGGGACTGAAAACAGCTAAAGTTAAAAGCCAGGTTTGCATTCAGCTTCATAAATCTGCGCCGCATTGAACTACTGTAAAAATATTTGGGAAGAGCTGCTCTTAGGTTAAAACATTTTAAGTTAAAAGCCAGGTTTGCATTCAGCCTGCCTGTTTCGAAAGAAACGCATGCATTAGAATATCCAGTATATTGATGAATGTTGAAATAACGTCCGGATATACTCAGCTATGAGGGAAATATTGTAATATGCGCAAGTCTATGATAATATGCTTGTGAAACGTTCATATACATGGCAGGTTCCCAGGCCACTGGGATGAATGATTTGCATATTACCAACTGGAGTTGTGAGTTGAAACGGAAGTTGTCTCCCATGCGGTTTAAGCTTATCTGTCTCATCACCGAACCGTAAGTTGTTTCTGATGTTGGACAGCACAATCCTGGGCTCTCTAATAAGTAAGCATATGAAACGACCCCCTCTCAAGAAACCCTGGCGACGCCTATGGGATTGTTCAAGCGGATTCCACTTCACTCTGAGCCAGTTTGACATTTTGGGCAATGAAATCCCGTGTGAAGTATTGTTAATGCGTCCAGCAGCTACGTTGAAAACATAGCTCAATAATGTACAGTATCAAACAGACAAAGATCCTCGACTGAAAGTCAATAAGGGTGTTTACGTGCATGTCTTCCTTTAGTAGTAAAATTGTCTACACGTTTTGTACCACATGCCGAAAGGTCATGCCATGTTGAAAGCACAGTATCACGCCGAAACTTCGAACAGCGCATGTTAGGTTTATGGCTTCCGTTACCATGGAGATCCGCGCGAAAAGAAAATCCAGGGAAAACACCTCAAATTAGAAGCGATCCTTCGCGGGTAGAACAAGGGAATACCAATTTCATTTGGATATATATTTTATCTCTGCATAAGGGAGAAATGCAACGACCGATGACTATTTGAGCGGAAACACATCCTATAGCATGTGGTCTGCCTCACGTGCGGTGGATCACGGTTTACAGTTGAGAGCTGTAAAATCTTTACACCATTAATGCGCGAAATGATGCGACTTGGGCGGAATAGACCGAGCAGTCGCGAATAATGATACTCGCACGCGATCTCAGAAGAATAAACACCAACTGGTACTCTGAATCTCCATTTGAATAGTTCTCGGTTCGAATCGAGACCCAGATGCCCAGAATGGGGCAATCGATGCCCTACAATTGGGGGTATTAAACTTGAAAATTCGCTACAGAAAACCAGTTTCCTTGAACGTCAGGTCGCAATCGAAACTCTCACAACTCAGACAAAATCGCCGCGAAAATGACGACATTCTATTCATATGCAGACTACTTCATGTATCCAATGTTGCATTAGCCTATAGCACTGAACCCTTATACGGAGAGCTAATGACTGGCTGATGCAGCAACAACAACATTTTCCCAGTTAGATGACAGATTTTGAAATCGAAAACGAGGCTGCGCTATGTCATCGGTCAAACGAAACAGTCACGCGGTTGTGTATGAAGATTGGGGTGACTCCTATAAATACTGATCCAATGAGAATGCTCGTCTTACTTTGAAATGGTGGAGTCGAATTACCAATCACTGAAGGAGAAACAGCTGGAACAGTACGCTGACACTTTTACTATCTTGATTTAACAGAGTCCTACAGTCTAATGTTGCACGGAATCCATGTCCATTCTCCATCACCACGCTACCAAGAGACTGTGAAGATGTCCATGAGTATATCGGTTGCAGCAAGTACAAATTCTTCATCTGCTATGAGCACGCGACAAACCGCGGTGTGTTATATGTCAACCAAACTAGAGGAAAATAAAATAATTACCGAACGCTTCAACTTTAGTCATGGTTTTCCAGTCTACCAAAACACCAAAACAAGTCGTGATAAAGTTGGGTGTACATAGTGCTCCTTCTATCAACTTCCGTTCGACGAAATAGACGCCCGTGAGTCTGTCAGCTTCATCAGAAAGCTATGACTTCATCATTTGTCATTAAACCGGAAGTACTTATTATTCCAATATCGATATATATCTAAGAGTCCAAACACAAGCAGTATGTACTTTAGCAGGAAAAGACACTTCATTGACTGTCATATAAGGGCCATTTGCAAGAGCCCTGAATGCTAAAGCACTACGCAAATTGTGTTCCAGTATTTTATTTGGTCATACTCAAGCCCTACTGGAAACTGTTGCAAAATATCTCTTCCTCCAGAGGGAGACGCGGATGTCTTCCTTACCAGCCGGATAGGTTACGTTCAACTGGTATATTATGTTTCAGTCCATAACTCCATCCAGTTTAGCATCGAACGGAGAATATAGAGCCAACCCATTCAACTTCCTACATTAAAATCTTCTCAATTTCTCGAAGTATTCCTATGGGTTCAATACCAAATTCGCTTCATCCACTGAAGAATCTTACTATACACCGGCTTATCTCAGCGCCGTTGGAAAACCATGAAGTTATTCCAGGAATAACATAGAACCAAAGGACATTCTCAGAGGAGGCACATTGTTCGTGTTTACTTTAGTTCTGCAACGTGTACGAGCAGGACCAGTCGTGGTGTTTACGAGAAAACGAATCAATAACCGGGATTGCCCACTGGCATTCTGGCCGTCACCGTCGTTAATCCCTTCACTAGTAGAGATCCGGGGCTCGAAGAGATGATCACAACCCTACAAGGATGACTGACGCTAATGTAAAGGTCTATTATGGTATATTCTGCACAAATAGTATACGCGGTTACAAATAATAGCGTAGAACCGCGTGGCTTAGACAGAATGTCTAAGGAGATGTAACGTTATGATATTTACATATATGTACAGACGCTAGGGGAGTGTATGCAAATGAACTTGATGTATATTTACACGTGATATGAGAGGATGTGTGCACACAAGTTAACGGATACGTACACTTGGGGTGTGCATATAAGGTTAACGGATACGTACACTTGGTGTGTGCATATAAAGTTAACGGATACGTACACTTGGAGTGTGCATATAGAGTTAAACGTATCCCTGGTGTATATGTGGATAATAGAAGAGAATGTGTGCAGTTTAAGCTTGATGTTATATGGCAATAATATATATATATATGAGAGTGTATGCATATAGTTTTATAGTTAATATAGTGCTTTATGTCTATGCGCGATAAGGGCGGCCTGGCTGCTGGCCCTTCTCTTCTGGGGATAAGGGCGGCCTGGCTGCTGGCCCTTCTCTTCCGTTATTGGAACGTTATGGATATAACGCTCTCTCCAGGTATGGCACCCCGTCGTTGTAACGTTAAGGATAGAACGCTCTCTCCAGATACGACACCCAGTCGTTGAAACGTCAAGGCCCGTTGGAACGTTACGGCGGTAACGTTCTCCCCAATATATGTATACCCTCAGGCGTTGGAACGTCACGGCAGTGACGCTCTCTCCAGATATGGCCCCAAGTCGCTGAAACGTCACGGCCCGTTGGAACGTTACGCGGTAACGCTCTCTCCAGAGACGACCCCCAGTCGTTGGAACGTCACGGCAGTGACGCTCTCTCCAGAGACGTGGCAACCCGGCGTGTTCTTCACCCCCAGTCGTCGGAGCCTGACCCTAACTTGTCAGCTCACCAGTCTGCTTCCCGCACAGGTAAGTATAGCCCGGCGTCTCGACCCTTAAGGCTGCTGCGACCCGTCTATAGACACGCCTGTGACTACACGACTTCACGACGATCTCTCAGGTAAGTATCACGCACCACTCAACTCTCAGGGATCGTCAGGACAATTACTTGGGTATATCTTGTATTACCATTTCATCTGGTACCGATAAAACATCATTACTGTATGTCACTGTCGTTGGCGATCCTCTGCGACCCTCTGCGACCCGGTCGCAAGCCACTGCGACCTTTTGCGACCTTCTGCGACCTTTGGCGACCCGGTCGCAGGTCTGTAGATTTCACGTTTAGTCAACGTTTCTCGGGAGGGGAAGCCTGTCTGTGCTGTGCCTCGTCTTTTCTTTACTGTCTGTAACTTGTATCTTGTCTTTGACCCTGTCTGTTCTTCACTGGCTGTAATCTGTGCCTTGGCTTGACCGTACAGTCTGTAAGTCTTGTTACCACTTTTACATCGGTAAAACGAAGCTCGCCTGCACCGTATCTTGCCTTTACTGTGCGGTCTGTGATCTGTATTTCTTGTCTTTTTCTGTGTGGGCTGTGCTCTGTGTATCTTTCTTTAATGTGTGACAAATACACATATCCTTCTTGTGGGATCTGTGTTCTGTAGCTTTCTTGACTGTATAATCTGTGATCTGTATGTCTGGAATTGTACTGTACTGTTTATAATCTGTGTGTCTTTATTTGCTTGTAATGTGTGATAAATACACATTTCCTTCTGGAATCTGTGTTCTGTTTGTTTCTTGTATGCTCTGTGTGCTGTGTCTTTCTTGACGGTATACTTTGTGATCTGTATGTCTTTATTTGCTTGTAATGTGTGATAAATACACATATCCCTCTAGTGGAATCTGTGAGCTGTATCTGTAACTTGTCTATGGCCAGCTATACGCCGTCTGTGTAACGGTCTGCGGCCTTTCTTGCTCCCAAAGCGCCCGGCCCAGTTTATCGATGTTTCCCGACGAAAACGGCTCGCCTGCCTGTGCTTCAGCTGCACCGCCCGGCTGTAATAACTGCGACCGTCTCCGTCCCGTATAGCGTTGCACAGCCGGCTGCGCCGAATAAACAGCTACACGATACGTGGTTGGATTATGGCAGGGGAAACTTGACTGATTTATCTCTGTATTTAGTGCAGTTGCATATTTCTGGGGGTGGAGGAAATCCCTGACTATTGTCATATACCGCTACACGGCCAAGAAGATCAACAAATATTGCGGCTTTAGTCCCAGTGCAGCGAGATAGCACAGCAATATTGTCGAAATTATCAACCTACTGGTATAGACCTAAAAGCCTTATTCTATACTGAAGTTAGACCATGCAAGTTGCCTGAATGTGCTACGGGCAAACACATGTCTCGTTATAGTATTATAGAGTACCACACAACTACATACAACACGCCAGTCGAACGTGTTCCCTAAATCATAGTACACCGCGCAGACACGTTGCCGCATTGAAAAGGCAAACCAACCATTTCACATTGGGTTTACGTGTCTTTCACAGGTTGTACATACTACAGGATTTATAATCTTTAGACTCCCAGGCCAAAAACAACTGCATTTGCGGCCCAACCGTAAATTACGCCAAAAACGAAAGTTACAGGCTGTACCTGGAGACGTGCTTCCTCTAGCTCTCTCCTTCTGGTCTCTCTCGGGTTGGAATATCTCACGAGCTTATATAGCCTGGGCTCTTCTCCACCCCTCCCGGAGACGTTGCGAAACCCGAAAAATCGCCTTCACAGCGAAATTACAGTTCATAGTCCGTAAATGGGAATGCCATCCCAATCCATAGTCGATAAAGAATTTCCACATAAAAGGCAACAGCTGTCTCGCTCTGGTAAGCGAGAACCACGGGGAAATGCATTTTCAACCACTGGCGCTCCCAAACTGGCTCTTCCATCCTTCCAGCGGTGACACACTCCCCTCCGATTCGAACGGTCCAATCACAAACGGTTAACCGTTACACTGCCCCCGCCTTTCCAAATCATGACGTCCCCGTCATGGCCGTACGGGTCCCTCCGTCCAAGGTGGCGTTACAGTTCCAGTTGTACAGTTCGAATCGATTTGAACAAAACCGCTCGCCAATTACGGGCCATCAGGGTTGGCGAAATCACAAGGTGGCCGCCCTCCGGCGGTCTGGCCGGGCCACCACGACATTAGGTCCACAGATTTCCTTCTCAGGATTACATGGGCGGCTAGCAGAGCCGCCCCACGACATTATGTCCACTGGGCTGCCTGCTCAGTTGGAGGGGTCGGGCTTCCCCCCTCTTACGGTACACGGGCTGGGACGCCAGCACGTAGTCGTGCAACCTGCGAGGCTTCACCACTCGCCGACCGCGGGTCGTCGTCGCGTGTGTTGGGGCTGCCTCACCCTCGGCCACTTCCTCGGGCTCGACCCCCACCTCGCTATCCGGCGTCCCCCGCGATTCCAGCTCGAATTCGCCCTGCCAGACCGGCGGCCGGATGACGCGTCCACTCCGGCTCATCTGGGGCTGGCCTATGGGTGGCTGCACGGCTACCGGGTGGGTCACGGCGTAAGGCTCTGCGTGAGCCGTTTCAGGCCACTGCTGGTCGCTGCCATCGTCACTGTCGCTCTCCGACGGTGTGTCGTCACCCCCCACGTCAAGCCGCGGATAACATGGTTTTATCCGGTCAACATGGACGACCTGTCGCCTCCCGCCGTCACTCCGGATCCGGTAGGTAACGTCCGACAATGCCGCGTCCACCACAAACTGTCCCAGCCACCGGTCTCGAAGCTTCCGTATCTGTCCTGGCCGGGTCACTACGGTATGCAGATAGACCTGGTCTCCGGGGCCGAATCTTTGCGCCTTGGCCTTCAGGTTGTAAAGGCGCTTCTGCCGTCTCGGGGCCTTCCCACTATTTTCCCTCGCATCCTCGTGGACGTCGACTAAGTGATCACGAAGGTCCCCGACCCACGGCACGGGCTCCGTTCTCTCACTCGGGGGAGCCCCAACTGTCAGGTGAGCTGTTAGCGTCACCTCCCGGCCAAACGTCATCATATTCGGCGTATACCCCGTAGCCTCATGTGCGGCTGCACGGTACGCCATCAGTGTTAGCGGAATATACACATCCCAGTCATCGGGGTGGCGGGCGGCACTAGCATGAAGCATCTGACGCAGAGTCCTGTTGAACCTCTCAACTTGGCCGTTAGACTGCGGATGGAACGCCGTCGTCCGCGTCTTCTTCATGCCGAGGATCCTACACATCCCCTCGAACACTTTGCTCTCAAAGTTCCGCCCCTGGTCTGAGTGTATTAGGGAGTGGACACCGAACCGGCTGACGTACACGTCTCCGCTTCCTGGTCCGGAAGTGCAACAGCCTCCACCCACTTCGTGAAATAGTCACAGATAACCAAAATATGCAGATTTCCTCTCGTCGTCAGGGAGAGAGGACCCATCAAGTCCACGGCGATACGTTCTCCGGGGCATCCCGTCATCAGCCCGCGGTGCTGTCCTCGGGGTTTCTTCCCGGCCTGCTTCCTCCGACTGCACGTGTCGCAGCTCCGGCTTCACTGTCGAACGTCACGCTGCAGGCCAACCCAGGTGTACGCTTGTCGCACCTTCCTCAACGTCTTGAACATCCCCCAGGTGTCCTCCAGTCGGGCTGTCATGACATTCCTTCAGTATCCTCTTTTGGAGGGCCCTCGGGACCACCAGTAACTTGGCCTTCTCCCGGCCTCGCACGTCATACCAACGTCGCACCAGGAGGTCTCCTTCCAGGGCCAAGGCGTCGTAGGCTCCCCACAGCGCTTTCGTTACCCCGCTGTGTTGACAGACTAGGTCCCATCGAGGTCTGGTTCCGGCCTTCACCCTATTAATCACCGGAAGTAGCTCGGGGTCTGCAGCCTGGGCCGCTGCAAAGTCCTCGTTGGGTGGAGATATGGTCACAGCTCGGGCCGCCGCAGTCTCTCCGTCTTCGGTCTCGGAGGACCGACCACACTGCTTGAACGGACGTCTGCTCATCGCGTCAGCATTCTGATGCTTACGCCCCGGTCTGTGGACGATGTCAAATTGATAGGTCGACAGAGCTTGGATCCACCTTGCGAGTTGGCCCTCCGGCTCTTTGAATCTCATGAGCCACCTCAAGGATCCGTGGTCGGTGCGCAGTAGGAACTTCTTCCCGTAGAGGTAGTGCCGGAACGCCTTAACGAAGTGGACCACCGCCAGGAGTTCGCGCCTGGTCACGCAGTAGGCCTTCTCAGCCTTGGTGAGTACCCTGCTGCCATAGGCCACCACTCTCTCCTGTCCGTCGATCTCTTGGGACAGAACGGCTCCGATGCCCCAACCGCTGGCATCCGTGTCCAGAATAAACGGCTTAGTTCGGGTAGATCTTCTCCCCTCAGTCGTCGCCTTGACTTCAGCTTGGACTTATACAGCTCTGTTTGGTTAGGCGAAGCGAAGCGTCTCTCCAAGGCATCACGTAGGCAGACGAAATTTGCTTCCCCTGGTTTCATCTTCAGACCAGAGAGAACCTGTTGTGCTGGCCTCCGCAGGGATACGGCCAAGTGCTGTCCCTTCTCTTCCAGCGTCCACTGGTTTAAGGCTGCACAATATTCAAAATGTACCAGGTGATCTCTCCAGGGCGTACTTCCATCGTAGGTCGAAGCCTTAACCAACGTCTTACGGGAAACAGGGATGGTCGGGACTGTGGCTCCCCCACTGGTATCAGCCGTACAGGCTGGTCTATGGGGGTTCCGGTAGTACCCTCTTCGGCCCTGGGCGTGGACGTGTGCGCTCGGGCTCCCATCGTCGTCTGATTGAAGGTCGCCCGCATCGTCTGCATCTCTGCCTGTAAGCTTTTGAGGCCCTCTAGTAGCACTCGGATAGTCGACGAAATCTCAGTCTCGACGATGGCGGGCGTTGACAGCTCGGACGGTGCTTCTACCGGCCTCAAAGTGGCTGGAACAGGTATCCTCGATAGCCCTCTCCCCTGTAGGATAGCCCGTAGACCCGCCATGCCCGGACGTCTCGGTGATGCTTGGGAACTCATGGGTAATGGCGTTGTCGGCATGTCGTTGTCGGTCATCTCTAGTAGTCGGTTGTTCTCTCCTGTTGTAGATCAGGCCAGATCCCACCGTTGCCACCAGTTTTCTCCGTGTAACGTGTACGAGCAGGACCAGTCGTGGTGTTTACGAGAAAACGAATCAATAACCGGGATTGCCCACTGGCATTCTGGCCGTCACCGTCGTTAACCCCTTCACTAGTAGAGATCCGGGGCTCGAAGAGATGATCACAACCCTACAAGGATGACTGACGCTAATGTAAAGGTCTATTATGGTATATTCTGCACAAATAGTATACGCGGTTACAAATAATAGCGTAGAACCGCGTGGCTTAGACAGAATGTCTAAGGAGATGTAACGTTATGATATTTACATATGTACAGACCCTAGGGGAGTGTATGCAAATGAACTTGATGTATATTTACACGTGATATGAGAGGATATGTGCACACAAGTTAACGGATACGTACACTTGGGGTGTGCATATAAGGTTAACGGATACGTACACTTGGTGTGTGCATATAAAGTTAACGGATACGTACACTTGGAGTGTGCATATAGAGTAAAACGTATCCCTGGTGTATATGTGGATAATACAAGAGAATGTGTGCAGTTTAAGCTTGATGTTATATGGCAATAATATATATATGAGAGTGTATGCATATAGCTTTATAGGTAATATAGTGCTTTATGTCTATGCGCGATAAGGGCGGCCTGGCTGCTGGCCCTTCTCTTCTGGGGATAAGGGCGGCCTGGCTGCTGGCCCTTCTCTTCCGTCGTTGGAACGTTATGGATATAACGCTCTCTCCAGGTATGGCACCCCGTCGTTGTAACGTTAAGGATAGAACGCTCTCTCCAGATACGACACCCAGTCGTTGAAACGTCAAGGCCCGTTGGAACGTTACGGCGGTAACATTCTCCCCAATATATATATACCCTCAGGTGTTGGAACGTCACGGCAGTCACGCTCTCTCCAGATATGGCCCCAAGTCGCTGAAACGTCACGGCCCGTTGGAACGTTACGCGGTAACGCTCTCTCCAGAGACGACCCCCAGTCGTTGGAACGTCACGGCAGTGACGCTCTCTCCAGAGACGTGGCAACCCGGCGTGTTCTTCACCCCCAGTCGTCGGAGCCTGACCCTAACTTGTCAGCTCACAAGTCTGCTTCCCGCACAGGTAAGTATAGCCCGGCGTCTCGACCCTTAAGGCTGCTGCGACCCGTCTATAGACACGCCTGTGACTACACGACTTCACGACGATCTCTCAGGTAAGTATCACGCACCACTCAACTCTCAAGGATCGTCAGGACAATTACTTGGGTATATCTTGTATTACCATTTCATCTGGTACCGATAAAACATCATTACTGTATGTCACTGTCGTTGGCGACCCTCTGCGACCCGGTCGCAAGCCACTGCGACCTTTTGCGACCTTCTGCGACCTTTTGCGACCTTTGGCGACCCGGTCGCAGGTCTGTAGATTTCACGTTTAGTCAACGTTTCTCGGGAGGGGAAGCCTGTCTGTGCTGTGCCTCGTCTTTTCTTTACTGTCTGTAACTTGTATCTTGTCTTTGACCCTGTCTGTTCTTCACTGGCTGTAATCTGTGCCTTGGCTTGACCGTACAGTCTGTAAGTCTTGTTACCACTTTTACATCGGTAAAACGAAGCTCGCCTGCACCGTATCTTGCCTTTACTGTGCGGTCTGTGATCTGTATTTCTTGTCTTCTTCTGTGTGGGCTGTGCTCTGTGTATCTTTCTTTAATGTGTGACAAATACACATATCCTTCTTGTGGGATCTTTAATGTGTGACAAATACACATATCCTTCTTGTGGGATCTGTGTTCTGTAGCTTTCTTGACTGTATAATCTGTGATCTGTATGTCTGGACTTGTACTGTACTGTTTCTAATCTGTGTGTCTTTATTTGGTTGTAATGTGTGATAAATACACCTTTCCTTCTGGAATCTGTGTTCTGTTTGTTTCTTGTGTGCTCTGTGTGCTGTGTCTTTCTTGACGGTATACTTTGTGATCTATATGTCTTTATTTGCTTGTAATGTGTGATAAATACACATATCCCTCTAGTGGAATCTGTGAGCTGTATCTGTAACTTGTCTATGGCCAGCTATACACCGTCTGTGTAACTGTCTGCGGCCTTTCTTGCTCCCAAAGCGCCCGGCCCAGTTTATCGATGTTTCCCGACGAAAACGGCTCGCCCGCCTGTGCTTCAGCTGCACCGCCCGGCTGTAATAACTGCGACCGTCTCCGTCCCGTATAGCGTTGCACGGCCGGCTGCGCCGAATAAACAGCTACACGATACGTGGTTGGATTATGGCAGGGGAAACTTGACTGATTCATCTCTGTATTTTGTGCAGTTGCATATTTCTGGGGGTGGAGGGAATCCCTGACTATTGTCATATACCGCTACACGGTCAAGAAGATCAACAAATATTGCGGCTTTAGTCCCAGTGCAGCGAGATAGCACAGCAATATTGTCGAAATTATCAACCTACTGGTATAATGGGGAATTAACGATGGCTATGCGTCATTGGTACATGTATGAGGGAGCATGTGTAGGGCGGTGTGGGGGAACGCGCTGCACGGCATACTCTGTATGGGACCGGATCAACATTAGATGATATGGATGCAGATGTAAAGAAGATATAATGGGGAATTACCATGGCTATGCGTCATTGGTATGAGGGAGCAATTGTAGGGCTGTGTGGGGGAACGCGCTGCACGGCATACTCTGTATGGGACCTGATCAACATTAGATGATATGGATACAGATGTAAAGAAGATATAATGGGGAATTACCATGGCTATGCGTCATTGGTATGAGGGAGCAATTGTAGGGCGGTGTGGGGGAACGCGCTGCACGGCATACTCTGTATGGGACCTGATCAAACATTAGATGATATGGATACAGATGTAAAGAAGATATAATGAGAAATTACCGATGGCTATGCGTCATTGGTACATGTATGAGGGAGCATGTGTAGGGGGTGTGGGGGAACGCGCTGCACGGCATACTCTGTATGGGACCTGATCAACATTAGATGATATGGATACAGATGTAAAGAAGATATAATGGGGAATTACCATGGCTATGCGTCATTGGTATGAGGGAGCAATTGTAGGGCGGTGTGGGGGAACGCGCTGCACGGCATACTCGGCATGGGACCTGATCAACAGTAGATGATATGGATACAGATGTAAAGAAGATATAATGGGGAGTGACCATGGCTATGCGTCATTGGTATGAGGGAGCAATTGTAGGGCGGTGTGGGGGAACACGCTGCACGGCATACTCTGTATGGGATCTGATCAACATTAGATGATATAGATACAGATGTAAAGAAGATATAATGGGGAATTACCGATGGCTATGCGTCATTGGTAGGAGGGAGCATTTGTAGGGCGGTGTGAGGGAACGGGTTGCACGGCATACTCTGTATGGCCTGTGCCCATTGTAATACGATGGAGTGCCCAATCAAACCAAACCAAACCAAACCATAGACCTAAAAGCCTTATTCTATACTGAAGTTAGACCATGCAAGTTGCCTGAATGTGCTACGGGCAAACACATGTCTCGTTACAGTATTATAGAGTACCACACAACTACATACAACACGCCAGTCGAACGTGTTCCCTAAATCATAGTACACCGCGCAGACACGTTGCCGCATTGAAAAGGCAAACCAACCATTTCACATTGGTTTTACGTGTCTTTCACAGGTTGTACATACTACAGGATTTATAATCTTTAGACTCCCAGGCCAAAAACAACTGCATTTGCGGCCCAACCGTAAATTACGCCAAAAACGAAAGTTACAGGCTGTACCTGGAGACGTGCTTCCTCTAGCTCTCTCCTTCTGGTCTCTCTCGGGTTGCTACTACTACTAGTTTAATTTGGATGGCGCTTTCAATTTAATAAAATTATGCGCGCCAGGTCGTTGCATTGAGTTTGATGTGCAACATAAATATTGATTTAAAATATCCAACTATACGGATTTGTAATGGATTAAAAAATATGTAGAAAAATCAAACTCCAAATGCGTTATTTAATGTCATGGTGAGGTTAGAGACATAAAAGGAAGGAAGCATATGTATGGACCAACACACATAATTTAATAATAATAAAATCCTAACGACCCTTTCTAAAAAATAAATATATATAAAACTGAACTAAAAAGGCTAATATAGCACATGCATATTTTGTTTAAACAAAAATTAAACTCATCATATAGATTTAGATTTGACAATATGAGAAAAATCGAGATTAGATGTAATATCTATACTCATCCTGATGAAGACAGTGAATGATGACCTCGTGGTATCATCAGACACCAATGTCCAACCAGAACAAGCAAAGACATTATTTAAAATAAAACTGTTTACCCCAACCCCCTCCCTTAAGCAAATGTAAGAAAATGTATATTAAACAGAGTGGTGAATAAAAACGAGATTTGATGTAATATCTATGCTTGTCCCGATGAACACTGTGAATGATGACCTCATGGTATCATCAGACACAAATGTCCAACCAGAAAAAGCAAGGATACCATTTAAAACAAAACTCTTTCTCAGAGTAGAAATATTGGTATAATTTCTTAACCACAGGTAAGAAAATATATATTAAATTATTCTAGAATTTTATTATTCATCAACTTGTAATATGCATGTACTATTAATTAACCAATAAAACTATTATAAATTATTCCACAGGATGGAAGGGGAGGTAACAGTTGTACCCTCCCCAAGACTAGATGTGAAATGTAGAACAAAATAATAAAATCAATATAAATTAGAATCTGCGTGTGTGCAGTATATACCTATAAATAGCCATAAAAACTTTATCACGGTTTTTTCTAGGCTTTAAAATGGATTCCATGGTATGATTGAAGATACCAGCACATATAAGTTCATTAAAAAAGTTGAATCTCTGATTATTAAATCGTGTACACGATAATAAATAGTGACTGATGCCTTCTTCTACATCACACGCATCACACACTCCAGTGGGATGTAAATTACATCTAAATAGATATGAATTCAGGGGAATATGCCCGACAAGAAGTCTAAAAACAAGTACTTCAGCGTGGCGATTTGGTAAATTCAAAGAGGCGTCTGTAACTGAAGGCTGAAATTGATAATAAAAACGCCCCTTCTCTGAATTATCCCAGCATTCCTGCCATTTAGAATTAAAATAAGGATATAAACAAGCCATGGCTTCATTAATGGTCAGTCCCATATGTATATTAATATCTGGAAGTGCGGATGCGTGCTTAGCAAGAGAGTCCGCAAGCTCATTCCCATATATACCAGAATGGCCCGGGACCCAATCGAAATAAATTATTATATTTTCATAAGTCATCATAGTGACAAAATATAATATTTCATATAAAATACTTGAAGACCGGCTCCAAGAGAAGTTAAGCATTGCTTGTAAAGAGCTAAGAGAGTCTGTAAAAATTACATCTCTAGATATACTAGTATCTCTAATAAAATTGAGTGCCATTAATCGGGTTTGAATATCTCACGAGCTTATATAGCCGGGGCTCTTCTTCACCCCTCCCGGAGACGTTGCGAAACCCGAAAAATCGCCTTCACAGCGAAATTACAGTTCATAGTCCGTAAATGGGAATGCCATCCCAATCCATAGTGCATAAAGAATTTTCCACAT
>JAVTVY010052978.1:0-27995 GCA_036873755.1 Hanleya hanleyi | reverse complement strand
AATAATGTGTCAATGCACATGGTTACATTATTACCTCTCCCGATGTAATTTGTCTCCTGTACATGAAATTCAGTACTGGAGCTTATATGGAGAGAATATAAAACATTTACAACAATGTTACTATTAATAACCAAATAGTCACACAACCGACATCCAGAACAAAAATTTTCCAGGTAACGAAGAAAGATCCTTAAAGAATTTTAAATTCCCGAAGAGAGGAAATACATTTAAGTCTCTCGCCGGCAGGGAAGTGAGGTTATTCAAAATTTATAATTTGAAATGACCTAGCACGAACAATTTGTCGAGAAGAAGAACAGTAAGAACATTACTAAAAAAGCAGTTTGATGCTCTAGTAGACTGTACCGGTAATACATACCTGGTAGAAAGAAACCATAGAAGACTTCACGACTTACGTGTCACTAGGCTTGATCCTTGGCCGGCCAATACCTTCCCACTCACGCTAGTAATTTCAAATTTTCTCATATGGAAGAAATTAAAATTAGTGCATAAGTCCATCTGAATTATAAGCGTAATACAGTATACAGATGGAACCAACTTGGTGTGAAATAAAACAAGCAATGTAATAATCAGACAATTGTGTTTCAAGAAAATCACACTTCCACATAGTGGGTGAATAGGTTTACTCACTCACGTAAACCAGCATAAGTGGGTGAATAGGTTTACTCACTCACGTAAACCAGCACGTGATCTCATTGTTGTTCAACACACCCTTAATTACATAAAGAGATCAGTAAAGAAGCTCATTAAGATGCGACACAGGGTCGAAGTAAATAGGGTTGAGTTGTGGTTACGTAACACAAATGCAACAATCATGCTTCATATTCATGTCAGTATGAAAGACATATAAAACCTCTGTAAGGACTCTCTTGAATACAGGATATCAAAATCACGAAATAATACTTGATATAACAAGAGATTACATTTTGGTAGGACCAAGGAACTGAATGTATGAAGGTGAACCCACCAAAACTGCAAGTCCGAACAGACGCAACAACAACAACATGAAAATTTGACGGCTGCAAATAAAGTATTAGATCTCTCCGGCGGGAAGAAACGAAAAAACCCCGCCGATGAGGATACTATTTACAACCCTACTTGAGATATACACAAACTCAATGCATAAAATTCATGAATCAACGAAACCAAACCTGATCGTTTATTGTAGAGATCACCATCGGCCTTCAAATCTCAGCACTAAAAGGCAGACTTACAGAAATGCCGGGAACTAAGTACAAATCTGTCACAAATTGAGCAATAATAACGAGGTCGCGAGAGCCTGTAAAAACCCACAACAAACACAGCGGGTCGAACTCATTGTTCGTGTGGAGACGTGATATTGAATACACATTGTCTCCATCACGCAGGACTGTGTTATCAGATAAGCCCGAGATTAATATTGACTTTAGAAAATATATCGGGTAATAATTTCAAGATATAAGAACTTTGAAAACTCCGACAAGAGCCAATTAATTTCGCGACGTACGTCCGAAGACAATAAACACATGGCAGATGGAAAAAACAGACCATGTGAAGTCTACAAATTTGCCCAAACAAAATTTTGACAAGACAGAAATGTGAAAGAAAACTATACCCAAAATATTAATTTAATCACCATCGAACCATTGACAAAAATGACATAGGTGAGACAACATACGGCGAGGAAGCATTCCTTCGTCTGACATTTAATACGAGGATTATTCGAAGTAGACGGCATATCCGGCACCAACGCTAAAAGCGCATCCAAATTATCCGAAAAACCATCATTGACGTATGTTCCTAACTTTACACTGAAGAAAAAGGAATCACAGATGAACTCGACGAGACCGGAATGGGCGAACGAGTGATATAACTTCAGCGAGAGGTTGACAAATCGTGGACAACCGCATGATCGTCGACAGATTGGATATTTAATGATGGAAATTGATTGAAATATCAAACATTTATAAACAATGTTTCTATCTGTTACCAAATCAACCCGTCTCAATCCATGCCAACTCAATCCCAAAATTGAAGTCCCGTAACATGTCATTTCGCTATTATAGAATCGCTGATTCATCGATAAACGAAACCGCAAGACAGCAATTTTGACACTCAATGGTAGGTCTGAACAACCCACCATAAAACGAGAAACGGATTTAGAACTGCGTTATGAATTAACCCGCAAAGGAGAAACAGACACGACACGTTTATTCCGTTTAGGTAACGGAGTGTGAAAACAAAAAGACAAAGGAGAGGTCGAGATGATATGCGAACCCACTGCATTTCATTGTCCGACGAGAACAATAGATTGCTCAGGCACGGCAGGTTAGAGAAGTCTTTGTCGAAGTAGACAAAGGAACCGGTTTGACTGCATACATAGCCAAACCTATACATGTAGGCTGTCTAAAATCTGTGATTTAACTAGACGTAGAACCGTCCCGCTATATATTTATAGAGGCGGGCGAGTTCTGATTATCAAGACCATGGGAAACATTTATATAATTGCAACGATAACTTCGTTAGCTTTCATGCCATTTACAAGCAATTCCCAACAGACGTCTGTCGACTTCCGAAAGGAACGGGTCGCCAGACGCCTGCAAAGGTAAGCCCGTCTAGCCTGGGCGAAATTTCCCCACGCTAACAGGTCTCTAATATACACTCGGCGAACTTCGCCGATAACACAACTCTTTACAAGAAAACCAAACCGTGTGGGCGTCCAAACTGGACCACCATTTCACACACGAATTACATGCATTAGATATCGGAATCTCAGACATAACTAATGAAAGAATTTCCGACAATAATGAAAGAATTTCCGACAAGAAATAACACAATTCAAAACCGATAAGGATACTGCGGGTCGTTACAACAACAACCCAGGTTGTATAAACACTTCCTTCCTGATGTGTACTGGTCGAGGTACAACAGAGAATAGAGGACGAGTATGGCTTGGACTGAGCCTATATAGTAATAGGTGGGAGAGCTCTCCTAGGGGCGGACAACTCTCCGCTAGGGGAGCTAACTTTTAGTTTTAAACTTCCGTTTTCTACGTTGTATCATCTTCCTGACGGAGATTGAATGGCATAATTGAAACAGGTTTACGATTTGGGCTACAAATATTAAACTTTTGATTCCTTCTGAACCAATGCATCAAAATTTCAGGCAAATTGATTTATCTATTGTTCCATGTCATAAAATTAATTTGACATTTGAAGAACTAGCCAATGTTGTTAAACAGTGCGAAGGATGTTTAGCCTATTATTATGCAAATTAGATAGATGACAATTTACTTTGTTACTACCATTAAATGCGGATAGATATGTCTGTATGCGCCTCAGAGGATTTTGCTGAATTCATTATGTGAACTGATTTATTGAGCAAAAACGACCCTTTTTTACCTTCATTTGAGAGAGCAGGATTCTCCTAACCTGATCTAGGTGCGAAATATTCACCGATATTCTACGAGATCTCATAATAAGCCAATCACGCTCAAGTTCTATCTTTTCACTTTGACATTGATTGACTGGAGTTCAGGGATATTAACACCTTCACACGGCCTGATCTTTTGATATTTTCTACAGCCTAACAATGCCAGACTTTTCAGCGGGAGTAAAGCCCTTCATGTTCACGTACACTACCTGGAAATTATGCCATATTTGGATACTATTTCCCGATAATGTTTACCCTGTTGGTGCACGTGCTAGCCTACCATTGTAATTACTGTGGGCATGATTTTTATATTGCTTCACCAAGCTAGCCACCTGATTGGCTACAAATGTTGAAATTCGCATGGAATTTATATATGTGAATACCCAAGTGGCGATTTCCTGTGGATCAGAAGAATGTTGATGATAGATAAGTTCCCCATTCAAATCAAGCAGCGTTTATAAAATATCTTAAAGGTATGTAATTGACTATAACCTGATGACATTTTATCCCATTTCTATCCCATGCAAGGTACATTCATGACAAATGGCAGGTGGGGATCGTAATAATGCTCCCTCATGTATTACGACACCAATTTAATTGCCAACATGATGTCCCTGAACTGGCACAGCCGGAAGAGCAAACTTTGATTTGGTGTGCCGGTTATATAAAGGACTTCACGCCTTGCGGCACTTAAACTGCCGGAGCATTGACAATTTTTGGAATTTGCTTATCACAGCTCATAAGAGCAGATATACAATCAAGCACAAATAATTCCATAATGAGGGAAGTATGTCTTGAAATACATGACCGTGTAGATGGGCGTGGCTGATATGCTCTACAGGGTCCATCAGATTTCATCCACAAATTCCACCTGCATATCCAAGTGGAGATTGAACAGCCGTTGTTACATCACTGCTGGTGCAAGCGTAGCTTAAAAAAAAATATTAGACTTTTTTCCAGTTTTTGTGACAGGAAGCTATCTTGCCCTTGCGTGGAAATCTGTCTCCAGGCACGAGTCCATCTTCCGGTAAACCCGACGAGCTGAACACATGCATAAATCGTGATGTTCAACACTATGTTTTCAAAACGTGGCTGAAAAATTCTTTAGAGTTGAGAATAAACGTTGGTGTCTCCAGAATAAGAGAGTACTGTTGAGAGCATTGAAAGTTAGTAGAAAGACGAATCTGGAGCAAAACAAGGTATATTTTATTGTCATTCGCTGCAGTTTTATTTCATGTACAGCTAGAATATTATGCAATGTCTTTCAAAGAGAAATCCGTAGGATGAAATATACAAGGGAGTGATCTCAACTGACAGTGATAACCCAGATTCTGCCTAGCCCATCAGTCGAGAAGTTCTGGGTTAAAAGATATATATATAACCTAGTTGATTGAGAATGATGGAATTGACAGAAAATATACAATAGTTCTGTAACAGTGATACCACGAACAGCGATACACGGTAACAGTGATAACAGGAACAGTGATACCGTTAACAGTGATAACCGGAACAGTGATACCGTTAACAGTGATAACAGGAACAAATTACAATAAATTATAACCATACCGAGTTTTTCAATAACCGTGCATGTTTTATCTCAATATTTGGATCCTCGCACAATAAAAGCCAAGATAAAGCCTGAAATACTGAGTTGAGAAAAATTGGTATTGACTATCATATGCAGATAGAAATACGGCTCGAATCTTATCATATTCATTATTCAGGTTGTTTTCTAACCAGCATTGCAAATACATGAAGTACATGTATGTAAAATGTTATCTGGCTGTATCTATACTTTGAAATATCTGCATTTCCCAACCTGAAGTTGATGGCTATTTGTTATTGGCTAACAGGAAAGACTACGATGATCTCGATTCAGAATGGATAAGTAAAGTTATTTGAAGTGGGACAAGTTTAATACTGAATAGACAAGTTGTTAAACCTATGATAAATGCTGTTTTAATTCACTTGGAAATACCGCTCAAGGAGCTGGGTGAGTAATGGATGGAATAACCGAAAAATTAAAGGTGATAAACTGTGTAAATATAAGTATTAAAACGGTGCTGAACAACAGAGCATCAGAGCAACATAGGAGCAAAGCATTCAGATGACAAATCACATGACAATAACGAAAAAAAGGGTACAAATGTGTTGAAGAGTCCTTCACCTGGCCACAAGATGGCTTCTCTTGAATTGTTGGACCATATCATATGTTGATCAACCCAAGTCTGATGCAATTACATCATATACACATATACCGTTAAATAAAGTGAAATACAAACAAAAACTGAAGATTTCCAATATACATAAAGGGCAATATTCACAAATCACAAGTAGCCCCCTTCCGTTTTTCAGTTTTTCGTCTGTCAGACGTGAAGAAAAGCAGTGCAGACTAGATAAATTCAAGTGAAAAGGTAAAACATGAAAAATATGTAAAATATCAAATTAAGCACAAACTTATAACACCTGCATCCTTCAATTTCTTCTAAAAATTCGCTCTTATAGTAGCTAACACCACTCTTGAATTAAAGATCATTTGGTCTGATGTCCCCGGACTTGAAGTGAAGAGTACCAGTATATTCAAGTCGGCCCAGATGGTGCCATCTATGGGTCAATATTCAGTTTCTCATTTGCAAACACGAGAGACTGCAATATTGATTAAACAGGTTAGGGAAAACCTCTCTCTAGAAATGGAGATAAAAAAGGTCGTTTTTGCTGGATAACTTTTGACTTATTCATCATAACGCTACGAAATCTTCAGGCGACTTACTTTAAATATTGTTACATGCCGGAACAGTGGTTTTCCAATGAAAGTGTGCATAGTCTAACCGTTAACAGAGAAGAAAACATGTCGTCTATTTTTACGCAAATTAGATAGACGACAATTTGTTTTTTCAATACCATCCGATGCGATGCGGATAAATATATCCATGGTCGCCTATGGTGGATGTTTCTATCTTCCATATATCACTGAATTTATTGGACAAAAACGACCTTTTTTTACCTCCATTTTTAGAGAGAGGTTTTTCCTAACCTGTTAAAAGCAATCCCAAGCACCACGTATCCTATGAACTGTTACGGATGTTATGGAATCGCGAAGTGATATCTTGTTGCAAGGTCTCCAACTACCAATACTGTAGTCCCTCTCAAACACCTTCGGGCACCAGGGCAACTATACACAGAACCCAGCCACCTCCTCCCAATTTTCGGAACATTTTCAAACATAGGATTACATTTGTCTACCAAAGCATCTATTCACAAATTGCCCTTCTACAAAAGAAAACTATCATCAACAGAATAACAAATTATCATTCTAGATGGTATCTTTATTTCATGACACAGTTAGGGCTGTGTAATTTGATGGAATGGTCCGATCTATTGACCACAATAGCGTAAAGTCATTAAATTTAAAAAATAACGCTGTACATGTGGCACAATATAAGCATGCCTCATTTACTCTATTAAATAAAGTTTGTCTACATTTCAAAGTTATCCATGTTTTTGTCCATGCAAGTTAGGGTGTTATTTGAATTTATAAAACTATGTGAACTTTTTACAATTCGAATAATGATTTTCAAGAGAGTTTAACTCGTATTTTGTTTGGGCGTATCTGGCTGTAAACTTTGTTTACAGAAACTGAACTATGCACAAAATATATCCTGTTTTTTAGATTGGACAGTTGACACCAGCCAGTCTCTTATGCAACAAAACAATGATGATCTGTAAAGATGAAAATGGAAGTTTATGGAATATAACAATATTCAAACACTTGAAACAGCTTCATAACTGATCAAATTTACATCTATATACAGTCTAATATTTATTTATTTAGACATTCATAAAGTTGCACAATTTAATATGATCAATTTGTTTTATACTGTGAGCAGAACGTATTAGAAGCAACTTACATAACATTACAGACTAAAGAGCTGTAATTCAGATCCCATTACAGACTGGTATATCAAAGCTATAGTTCAACTCCATACAGACTGGTATATCAGACCTATAGTTCATCTTCCATTACAGACTGGTATATCAAAGCTATAGTTCAACTCCATACAGACTGGTATATCAGACCTATAGTTCACCTTCCATTACAGACTGGTATATCAGAGCTGTAGTTCAACTCCCATTACAGACTGGTATATCAGACCTATAGTTCACCTTCCATCACAGACTGGTATATCAGACCTAAAGTTCACCTTCCATTACAGACTGGTATATCAGAGCTGTAGTTCAGCTCCCATTACAGACTGGTATATCAGACCTATAGTTCACCTTCCATTACAGACTGGTATATCAGAGCTGTAGTTCAACTCCCATTACAGACTGGTATATCAGACCTATAGTTCACCTTCCATTACAGACTGGTATATCAGAGCTGTAGTTCAACTCCCATTACAGACTGGTATATCAGACCTATAGTTCACCTTCCATCACAGACTGGTATATCAGACCTAAAGTTCACCTTCCATTACAGACTGGTATATCAGAGCTGTAGTTCAGCTCCCATTACAGACTGGTATATCAGACCTATAGTTCACCTTCCATTACAGACTGGTATATCAGAGCTGTAGTTCAACTCCCATTACAGACTGGTATATCAGACCTATAGTTCACCTTCCATCACAGACTGGTATATCAGAGCTGTAGTTCAGCTCCCATTACAGACTGGTATATCAGACCTATAGTTCACCTTCCATTACAGACTGGTATATCAGAGCTGTAGTTCAACTCCCATCACAGACTGGTATATCAGAGCTGTAGTTCAACTCTCATGACAGACTGGTATATCAGACCTAAAGTTCACCTTCCATTACAGACTGGTATATCAGAGCTGTAGTTCAACTCCCATTACAGACTGGTATATCAGAGCTATAGTTCAACTCCCATCACAGACTGGTATATCAGACCTATAGTTCACCTTCCATTACAGACTGGTATATCAGAGCTGTAGTTCAACTCCCATTACAGACTGGTATACCAGAGATGTAGTTCAACTCTCATGACAGACTGGTATACCAGAGCTGTAGTTCAACTCCCATTACAGACTGGTATATCAGAGCTGTAGTTCAACTCTCATGATAGACTGGTATACCAGAGATGTAGTTCAACTCTCATGACAGACTGGTATACCAGAGCTGTAGTTCAACTCCCATTACAGACTGGTATACCAGAGCTATAGTTCAACTCTCATTACAGACTGGTATATCAGAGCTATAGTTCAACTCTCATGATAGACTGGTATACCGGATCTGTAGTTCAACTCCCATTACAGACTGGTATATCAGAGCTGTAGTTCAACTCCCATTACAGACTGGTATACCGGAGCTGTAGTTCAACTCCCATTACAGACTGGTATATCAGAGCTATAGTTCACCTCCTATTACAGACTGGTATATCAGAGCTGTAGTTCAACTCCCATTACAGACTGGTATACCAGAGCTATAGTTCAACTCCCATTACAGACTGGTATACCAGAGCTGTAGTTCAACTCTCATTACAGACTGGTATATCAGAGCTATAGTTCAACTCTCATGACAGACTGGTATATCAGAGCTATAGTTCAACTCTCATGACAGACTGGTATATCAGAGCTATAGTTCAACTCTCATTACAGACTGGTATACCAGAGCTGTAGTTCAACTCCCATTACAGACTGGTATATCAGAGCTATAGTTCAACTCTCATGACAGACTGGTATATCAGAGCTATAGTTCAACTCTCATTACAGACTGGTATATCAGAGCTATAGTTCAACTCTCATTACAGACTGGTATATCAGAGCTATAGTTCAACTCTCATGACAGACAGGTATACCGGAGGTATAGTTCACCTCCTATTACAGACTGGTATACCAGGGCTATAGTTCAACTCCTATTACAGACTGGCATATCAGAGCTATAGTTCAACTCTCATGACAGACTGGTATATCAGAGCTATAGTTCAACTCTCACGACAGACTGGTATACCAAAGCTATAGTTCAACTCTCATTCAATGTCATTACAGACTGGTATGTCAGAGCTATAGTTCACCTATTACAGACTGGTATATCAGAGCTATAGTTCAACTCCCATTACAGACTGGTTTACCGGAGCTGTAGTTCAGCTCCCATTACAGACTGGTATACCAGAGCTGTAGTTCAGCTCCCATTATAGACTGGTATATCAGAGCTAAAGTTCAATTCTCATTACAGAGTGATATATCAGAGCTATAGAGCTCAACTCCCAATACAGACTGGTATACATGAGCTATAGTTCAACTTCCATTACAGACTTGTATATCACAGCTATAGTTCAACTCTCATTAGAGACTGATATATCAGAGCTATAGTTCAACTTCCATTACAGACTGGTATATCAGAGCTGTAGTTCAACTCTCATGAACAGACTGGTATTCCAGAGCTGTATTTCAACTCATATTACAGACTGGTACATCAAACCTATAGTTCAATTCCATACAGACTAGTATTTCAGAGCTATAGTTCACCTCCTATTACAGACTGGTATACAACAGCTATAGTTCAACTTTCATTACAGACGGGTATGCCAGAGCTATAGTTCAACTCCCATTACAGACTGGTATAGGCCCTATCAGAGCTGTAGTTCAACTCCCATTACAGACTGGTATAGGCCCTATCAGAGCTGTAGTTCAACTCCATACAGACTGGTACATCAGTAGTTCAAATCTCATGACTGGTATACCAGAGCTAAAGTTCAGGTCTCATGACAATATCAGAGTCATAGTGCAACTCCCATTACTGAATTGTCTATCACAGCTATTGTTCAACTTTTAAAGTCGCACCAGAGATTTATTACTATTGTCTATACCAGATAATTTATTCAAGATATTCATGTTGATATTTCGGAGTCAATTTATCATAGATTAAAATTCCACACAGTATACAAACTCAATAATATTAATTATATTTCAAAGTATCAAAATAATTCCTCCATGAGTTTTCCATGAATAACGAAACAAAAATGAGATGAGGGATCCGAGGGTTATTTTTGATGTCATGACGTCAAGACTGTATGTTATATAACATTGGTAGGTAAAGGTCACTGTGGCTGCAAAATAACATAATTTGTATTGGTGATTTTCGTCAATTCTCGATGAAAATTACTATTTTTTTCATTAATATATTGTGTGAAATGACAACGATGTACAATAAATTTACTTCGAAAAATCGGTGAAAATGTCCAGAACAGATTATCTGGCACAGACAATAACTATGCCTGCATTAGCCCCTGGTCTGTTCTTAATTAGGATTTACATGTGCACCAAATAATTGTGATAAAACTTTTCACCGATGACAAGTTCCTTCGCTACTTGGAGTAATTGACTTGGGGCTGAAGCTGATGAGCTGAGGTCATGTGACCCTGATGAATATGATGGGCCGAGTTCATGCGATTCAAACTCTGCATATGGCGCTTGCGCGTCTGGGCTGAGCTGGCGGCACTTCGAATTAGGACACCATAGTCTTCTAACAAACTGTGAAAATACGAGAAACCATAAGATGATATGAGAAATCTGACGAGACAAGATCCTTCAACATAAAGACTGCACACAGAATGGTAATCGGACACGGACAACACATTTCATATTTGTAAGTACACATATGTGTATCTATGGGTTCTGATCTATATTATCAGGTTTTACTTTAAAAAAATTAACTGCATGAATTAGTCCCTTGAAATGGGCACGGTATTTAAGGAAATCTGCAGTTCAAAACAATTCTTTTGATCTGGAATTTACTTGATGAGTATACAATTGAACTAGCATTCAAATTAAAGAGGATTTAATATTCACATAAGTATATTGTTTACATGTAGATGCCATGGGGAAGGTGTATTCCTGAACAGTATTAGGATGATAACATGAGGCTGGGATTAATCGTTTGCAATTCTTCTCAAATAAATACAGCCGTTATTAAAATATTCAGCTTGGCACACAAGAATACAGGTGAGTCGAAAAAAAATAAAACTTTGTTAAATTAATTTCACTCATCCTCGTAAAAGCATGATAAATGGATACATCCACATTCAATTATTCGAAGATTGGGGAAAACTACCAGAGTATCACCCTTCCGCAATCACGGGTATAACAACGTGTCCGCAACAACAGCATTACATATAGAAATGATTCCAATAACACGATCACTTACAGATCAAATAATCGTTTACTCCAATAAATGAAAAAAAACATTTCATGAATTAATATGCTTTCTTTCGACAACCTCAGATTGTAGACAATCTTATTGCAGAAGTTTTTGCCCAATTACAACTGCCTATACAGAATATTATAAGGAATTGGCTATTATAGTGTGACGGATCTGAAGTGATCGAGCTATTGGAATCATATGTAGTGTCACAGGGTTTTGGTGCAGTAAATATTTTGAGACATTAAATTAAAAGAGGGAGAAAGTCTTGTTTTTTCACTGCCTCACATCCAACAATTTCCATATCTGATAACCAATCCATTCAAATGTTACAATCGATAGATCATGTTACGTCACGTCACAATAAAAACATAGCATATAAAGGAGGACATCAATCACCACTCAGTAAATGCATGTCATGTGACTCAATCCTCAAACACGTGGCTCTGCCTGTGGATCGAGCCTTTTACAGTGCTGCAAGAGTGAGCAGGAGCTCAGTTGAACCAATAAATCTGCTGTTGGAGGTCGGTGAGGATGGAGCAGAAACAATTCTAAATTCAAAACTTGAATATTGACCTTAACGTGTCCTAAAACTGGACGTAGACAGCCAGGTGGACATCACTGTGGCAACTATATGGAGCGTCCACAGCTTATAAACGCTACGGGCTTGATAAAAATGGGCTAAAGGATAGTAATTAATCTGCCTCTGTCGAAACATTCAACATTAGTTAAACATGAACCATCTGTTATGGCGGTACCCCATTTCATCTAATTTTTTCGAACAGCATATTCAGAGTTTATAGATGATGAAAATTAGCATCTTTATGTCAACTGAGGCTAAATACTGTGGCATGGATAGGTTACTAAAAGAACTGAAAAGACAGCTAGTGAAATTTGTAGAATATTAGCAGAATTTCTCTGCAGATGTCTGAAGTTAACTTTTGCCAATAATTAGAATTAGAATAATTTCTGAAGAATTAGAAGAAATAGAGTACCTGTTACCATGGTTACTGAATGATCAATTACATTACAACATGGTTAATATACATATTTAGCCCGGCTTAAAATGGGGCCAAAACAGTTAGTTTAGTAACAACATGGCCCATTAGGTTCAAACCGGGGTACCTGTCCTCACATGCAGTAAAATACTAGACAGTATTCCATTCTGTGCTCCGTGAACGAGGGGCAGACATAAAAGAAGATTCCCTTATGTCTGGAAATCTGGAAAAAGACGGGTCATGTCAGTCTGGCATGGTCTAGTTAACATCTGGGATCAATCTCAGTCATTTACTCAGATATAATATCACGGAACATTACATGTATCTCACATCAAAGCTATATAAACCCTGTATGAATTTCCGAACTACATCTGTTAGCCAATCAGGTGGCTAGCTGAGGAAATAACTTTGAAAAGATGCATCTTGTAATTACACACAAGAGCACGTGGACAAATAAAGTAAAAAGAAACAGTATTCAAATTATAGACATCATGTTTAGATATCATGCATGGAAAACGTAAACTCCGTCAAGCGGTAGAAAATGTCAGAACAATTGCCGGTAAGTTGTTCGTCTCAAATTTTTCATAGCGTCACATCTAGATGGTATTTCCCTGATATACCCTCTTGGTTTACCTAGATTGCTCCTGGGTATAATATTAAAGTCAGTGATCCATATAGTCCATCGAAACAAGTGTTTTTCCCCCATACTATCCAAAACACAGGAAGGATCAATTGTATGAGCCTCCCCCCTGCAAATTTCATAATTGTCCATACAATATTGATCAAGATCCAGCCCGGACAAGTCCCAATTCACGGAGATTTCAGGAACAAAGGGCCATAACTCTTCAATATAAGCGGAACGGGGAGAAACTTTACGCTGCAAAACTGTGGGTCACTGACCACATATCATGCAAATTTCAAAGTTGTCCATACAATATTAACCAAGATCCAGACCGGACAAGTCCCATTCACAGAGATTTCAGAAAAAGGGCCATAACTCTTGAAAATTATACCGGAACTCAGAAAAAAAAAATTGGACGGACAGATGGATGGAGACGGACAAGGCGATCGCTATATGGCCCCCTCTAATTAGAGGGGGGGCATAATGATGGGTGATGGTAACATTAGGTTTTAGATTGTGGAAGTGCCAGAACAGCAGGACTTTTGTATATACCCGATCATCTTCCCCGTTCAAAAAGGTAAATGTAAATTGTTGCATATAATATCAGTCTTTGTTGTGTCTTTTGCTTTTATTTATTGTGTGGATGTATATGCTTACTAGTAAGTTAAGTGTGGATACTTTCCATTTCCCTGTGCATAGGATGTCTGGCGACTAAGCCGACATAACCCGGGGTTCAAGAATCGGGGTAAATTTATAAAAACTGAATTTCGGCAAAATCCTGATGTTAAAGTATCAGAATAGTACACATATTATATTAGAGGTAAAATTCTGGAAAAACTGAATATTGATTGAACAAAAACTAAATTCAGCGATGAACCCTGTTGTATTCTTGATAATTATTTTTCATTGCATGGCATGTTTATAAGCTAGATATATAACACAAGATACATTTCAGGCTAATTAGCTGCATATATCTAAGACCTAATTAATTAACATGCACTGATTGCAACAATACTGGAAGAGTCTGTGCTGGACGACATTTGTGTACAGTTCAGTATGAATTGGGGCATTCTCTCCAAAGAAGCATTCTCTATAAGGATAGATATAGGATGTTATGTGACATCCCGCTCAAGCTACGCTGAACAACTTTTATGTCAAGTTTGAGAATCTAGGAATTATCTTCAAAGAAACTGTCTGTAACACAGGATATAGTCTATTTCAGCCGCTAATCCGCTAATTAAACCTAATCAATATACGTGGAATTCAACAATTCCACAATATCCCCCTCAAATCATGTCGGGAAACACACATGCCAAATTTAGGCAAACACCTAAACATGGTCACAACGTCCATGTAAGCCCTCCCTATACTTCGTACGGCCAAGCTAAGAATGATAAACATGCATTGGATGCTTTGAAGAAGGACCGATATATCAATCCAATCGAACAGTGGTGATAAAACCATCCGACAGTGTGGTACAATTTCCCAAAACCAACAAGTGCCAAAACAAGTGCAGAGTATTAATTTGGCATGCCCCTGTCCATCCTCAAACCTTCAAATTCTCATGCCCCACCAAGACATACCTCTCTCATTTAAACTTATTTTCCGGCTCTATAGACTACAAATAAAGTTGAAAAAATTAATTAAACATTGTCCAAAGTCAGGAAGGGGGGTTTCAACCCAATATTGACTAGGTTCCAGAAATGGTTTCGTAATTTGGCACAAAATCACATTATGTACACAAATAAAATCCAGGATCATACAGAACATGCCCAGGTTGGGTACAGTTTAGTAGTTTCAATATCGACCTCCTTCTGCATCAGCAACTTTTCAGCATACAACATTTCGGCAGAAAAAAATTTCAGTGAGTGACATTTCGGCACAAAGTGGAGGGTACGACATTTTCGGCACGCAACAGATCAGGAACTGTTTTTCTTTTCAGATCTGCTGTTAGTTAAAACTGTCTGTTCCAATTGGGCAAAAAAATAAATTATGAGTTATGAAATATGTACAGGAATACACGGAAGATTTTTCAGATAATTTTTGTTGGTATCAAATAACTTTTGGACCTTTATTTTATTCCCCATCAATTATACTGTGAGATATATGTACAGGTATACTATTATGCTGAGTGACGTTACACTTCTAATTTACTTGTATGATCTGTAACGGACCTATCATCAAACTGATCAGGGCTGTCTGTTACACATGTTTATCACATATTTTTAATTCGGCTAAATGATGCCAATGTGTGTATTTGTCTTGTCTAATGGTTTGACTAATATTGTCAAATTTGACTGAATTGGACAATGATTACAAGCATTTACATCTAGGTCCATAGATTAGGATAACAAGTAAAATTGAACCAAAGATAACATACACAGCAGATAACAACTTGGCTGAACCCTGAAAAGGAGATACGGGTAAAATAAAAAGATAAAAGGAGAAAACTCAGGACAATATGAGATATGTGTGGCAAATTTCGAAAGAATCTATCGGGTTCAGTTCACCAGAGAAGGTAGCAGGTAGAAGTTCAAATGGCCTAACTCAGGAGAAAATGTCAGATCAGTTCAAAAAGATCACGTGCACGTCTTCATATGTTGACGAGGATGTGTGACAAATTTCAAAAAAATCCAGTAAAAACTCTGATACATGTTGCATGTACCAGAAAAGTTAATGGATGAAAAGACGGACGAGGTATACCATATTGTCCTAAAAATCGACGAACATATAATGTGACCTAATACTTTGGTGTAAGTTGCCGAATGTTGTAAACGCCATTTTATGCCGAAATGTTGCATACCAAAATGACGCTTACTGAAATGTCGCTTACCGAAATGTTGGGAGCTGAAATATTCTGACGACAAGCCCTCCAAGGTCCGAAATGAATAAGTGCAAAGAATAATAGTCCTTTGAGGTCCATGTCCGCCACCAGCAGCACCAGTTATAGTACAATACACAAGCATAATTTCCTGAATCGGAAAAGTTATTATTGCATAGATGGCTTCCAAGGGCTAACTAAATATATTTTAGGATATTCAAGTTTACCTGGCAGTTGGTGTGGTGTCACTATGAGCCTTGTGCAGTGTAGGCACTCGTTTTGATGAAGAGGATGACCCTGGCATACTGATTGACCCTGGCATACTGATTGACCGTGCCAGAACTTCATCAAACTGTTTCCTAGGCAACCCTGTAAACCGGTTCAGAAAAATTAGTATTGTTTGGTTTTCACATCAATATAACAATACAAGAGATAATACTTATTGACTTGCTTCAGCTGTAGGTTCTAGAATATCAGAACAAGAGCTCATGGTGCTGTAAAATATGCCTGCACATTGGCCAGGTTTTATATTTGCAGCCCCACATGAGAAAGACCTGAACTAAAATTTGGACTCGCAGATCGATACATCCAAATTCCAAAGATAAATTGGAACCCAAATGAAAAATAAAATTTTCTGGGGGATAGATACTTTGCCATATTTTTTCCAGAAAATCCAGATTGCTGTAGTTAATCTATAATCAGATCATCGACTCATTGGTAAGAACATCTCCACAAAAAAATCTGATCAATAGCTTGAACAGTTTCAGCTAAAACCTGCTCACAAAATCCAGGGACGGACACATGGACAGGACGCTACTTCCTGTCGAGGGGGCATAAAAATTATTAAAATGGGTTTAAAAATTCTGACACTGCACATCTGCAAGGTGTTCAGCATCTTCCATGTATAAAGTTGTCCATCAAATAGAAACCGAGGTATGGACTGGACAATAAATACCCTATTTGTAAATCATTCAGGCAGCAAGTTAACTTCAGGCATCTGCCGACAGAAATTCTGCTTACATTCAACAAATTTCACAACCTGTCATTTCAGTTCTTGGGATAAATAACATATCCATGCCACAGTATTTAGCCTCAGTTGACATATAGATGTTTTTTTCTGCTTCAAAGTCTAATAATGCTGTTTGAAAAATTACAAGAAATAGGGTACTCCGATGTACTGTCATGTACATCTGCAAAGTACTACATTGTAAGTATCGAAGTTGTCCATCAAATAGTAACCAACAAAAAATATGGATCGGACAAGAAATAGTTGATGGATGGACGATCGGAAGTGCATTCTGATTACAAGACCAACCAGCCCGATGGACAGAGGGTTAAAACCTTATTTAAAGGTCAAAGTATAATTTGAGGTTTAAAATGATCAAAGTTTGTGTGAAAATATGTCACAACCCATCTTTTTTACCTGGCATGATGTAGCCAGGGATAGCTCCTCGTGGCCTCTCCTGTGCAGCGCTCATGGGAGGTAACTCTCTAGGTGGTGGACGGTGAAGTGGTATCTCATCTAGTGTAGCTCGGCGGCCTAACGCCTCAATTTTCTTCCTCTGGGCATCTCGACTAGCATGCCAGTTCAAGAGAAATTGCTTTGACATCTGACTGATCTCCTTGCCATCTAACATTTCTGAAAGAAAATCATCTTATCAGTTATTAAAGTAGGTATTATCAGTGTACTGGCTGGTGAAATTTATAGATGTAATCAGCCTTAAAATTAAAATGAAAGTACTCAAGAGTACTACATGTATTGTCTGGAACAGTAATGGATGTGCAATATCGATTCGTTGCTTCAGAATAGTGTACATCTATTTCGATTTTCGGGAGTTTCCAAATTGTCACCGTAAGAGTTATTGCCCGCTAGTGGGCACTCGAGTCAGGTAAGACAAAATATGTACTCAACAACATGAAAAGAGATAGGGTGCAGTAAACCTTTTCGCGGTTACAAGAATCGAGAGTGATCTAGAGTTCGCTGTGTGAAATGAGTTACCTGTATTTCTTTATTCAGCATTACAAAGGCATGAAAACAAATACAGTTTGCCATACATTGTTTACCTCTGGACATCGCAGAGAATATTTGAGCTCCTTGATGAAAGCTACCATGAACAATCTTTGTGCTGCTAATTATATGGGCAGGAGGCCCAGGATTTGTTTCCACGTCATTTGCCATTGTTATGAGAGCCGGCAAATAATACCTACATATAAACAATTGCATAATCCATCAACTGGCAAAATAAGAACAGTTAGACCTGGAAGCTTCATCCTCACTATAAAACCTGTAGTTTACTGTGACCTTTGAAATTGAATGATGTAAAAAAGCATACACAATCAGAAGCATGAGTGCTGCTAGCTTTACCTGATTGCCTCGTAATCGTATGCAATGGATACCAATTTGTTGTATGTACTGGTCAATACAAATCCCCATCGTTCTTAGAAATTTAATTTACACGTGCCTTACAAGTTAAATTTAGAACTTTCGAGCGTGTTTTCAGCTCCAAATGTGCTCCACTCCAAAGTGTGCTCAACTCCAAGTGTGCTCAACTCCAAGTGTACGCACAACTCGACCGTACAAACCAGACATATTAAATTCGGGCCAAATTCACAATCGCGATTTAGTGAATTGGCACGGACAATTGACAAATAGGCCAAAATACTTTGAAGCTAAATTAATTGCCAAATTATGCGACAAATATTTTCTCATTATCAGCACTGAAATGTAAATGTTGTTGTTGCTGAGAAAGGAATTCTGACGAAACGTTTTCCTTCAGCTCAAGTTGCAAGCGAATCCGATGATGGGCTGTAAACAACACAAACAATGATTCAGTTCAAGGACGTAAATACAGTCTGGTCTGGTACGTACGTGCCAATGAATCAAACCAAGTTTTTCCCCCCACGTCGACGGTCGTCTACTTTACACGTCTGCTTATCATCACGGGCAATGCTGACACTAAAATCCCGCCAGAGGGAAACCACCCTTGTACCAAAAACATTGTCCACTAATTCACGAGCAGTGTAAACAAAACAAGGTAAAAGATACGACTGGCGATACCGTTAAAATACAGGCTTTCGACTAATTCATCTAAATATACAAACGTTTTTGGTTGGTTTTATCCCTTCGGAGTTAAAAAATGTGAACTTGCGGATTTTCTTTCCTTTGACTGCATCACTCGTTGGCTGGCCTAATCACACTCATAAGCTGGCCAGATGGCTCTGCGCAGTTATTGGGTCAGGGGTCAGCTGGCTATAGTGCGTGTACCAGTGTTGGCAAGCAGCCAAATTTGCTGTACGACAACAAAGTCTGGGAATAGGGCTTCGCCCTGTTCCAGACAAAAAATGTTTCAAATGTCAACTTAATGGACTTTGTAGGTAGGGTTACCTCAAACAGAACTGTTTATTAATGGCCTTATTTGTCTGATAACCAGGGGCAAAAACAGGACCAAATTCATACTGTTAACAAGCACCCAAATTTCAGAGAACGACAGAAAACACACAAATTACAGATTTTGTGTTTAAAGGTGAAATGCAAAGGTTTTCGTATTTTAATTTCTGTATTCTTCATTGGGCATTTAATGACTGAATTATCAGCCTAAAGACTTCACTTGATTTTATTTGAAGTATTTTGTCTCCTGGTAGGTTTTGAAGAGTGCTTTAAGTTGATATCTCAAGCCAGGTCGATTTCAGAAATGAAATCCACATCGCTTATCTGCCCTTGTTTGACGCTGGTTTGTGAGGTCACATCAGACCTCCTGGTCGGTCGTCAATACTTGTAACATTCAGTCTCCAGGCGGCTGGTCTGACGTGACATTGCAATCACAATCAAGGAAAGATAAGCGATGACGTTTTGCAAATCTGAATTCAGCTGGTACCAACTTTAAAAAGATTCTAGCACCCAAGATAATTCAAATTAATCCAAGTAAAGTAGATATACTAGTATTTCTATCATTATTCAACCTATATTACATGTTAAACGGAGAATTTAAAAACCTGTGCATTTCACCTTTAACATATTGTTAAAATCTACATTCTTTTGCAAATTTAGAGGTTGAGTGTCTTAAAAACTTTCTTATTCTAGGAGCTTCTTTATAATTTTGTACAAATTTATTTTGTTATAATATATTTTCAAGATTTTATCCCAAATTTGATGGTTGTCGGTACACAAATTTCAAACCTGTATTCAGCCTTTTAAGGGGTGACCAAATTGAATGGAAAGATTGATGAATTAGAATATTTTGATAGTTTACTCTGTCCACTTAGAGGATGGTGGTCATCTAAGCATAATGATTATACTTATACAATGAAACCTGTGTATTCTGACCTTGCTTCGGACCTGATTATCGTGTCAATTTTGAGAGGGTTCTGATTTGTCCAGGTAAAAGATAATTTAAATTTAAGTACTGGGACCATAGATGATGTCAGTATTTCGAGATTCGTCGGTTAACCTAGGTATCGGTATTCACAAGTTTCACTATATAGCATACTAAAGGAATTTTCTAAACACCATCGGTTAACATTACCTAATGACTTGGACATGACGATGACCCGGTCCCTGTACTTGGCTTTGTGACATAGGGGATTCCCCAGCAGGTCTAGTCTCCACAATTGTCCCATCTGACCAAGCACATGGGCGACCTCCTTCATGTCGTTCAGGTAGTTGTCCGCCGCCATCAGCTGATTTAACCTCATCAACCACTCCAGGTCTCGTATACTATCCAGGCGGTTACCACTGATATTCAAGACTTGGAGAGAGCTCTGAGAAATAAAGATATTTATACAAATTTACATTTAATAAAAAAAAAAAGCCCCCCACCGCCCAGGGGTCAAAATATTCAAAATAATTTACCTGTCACATGAGACAGGTGACCAAAAACTTTACCTGTCACCTTTAAGAATTAACTGAACATGCGATCGTTGAAATTGTCAGTTACAGTGTAGTTCAAGATTATTGACAAATCTACATGTTGCAAGCTACCAATAAATTAATGACACCGCCCTTCCATGCACTAATTAGCAGCTGTTTTTAATGAACTCTGTCAAAGACGATTTTGAACAACAACAAAAATTATTGGCTACCTGTCACTGGAGACAGGTACTTTATTTCTCTACCTGTCGCTTTCAAAAATTACCTGTCAGGGACAGGTAGACAGGTGTAAATTTCGACCCCTGCCGCCCCTCCCATTCTGCTGTCCCTGTGTGCATCCAACAATACCAAATCAAATTTGAAATATCTTAATGGTGTTAACACCATTAGAAGGGCAGATGGATGAACAGCAAGCCATGAAGATGGCCAAACAGCCCAATGACAGAATTTCATTCGGAAGAACTTGACAGTGCACATCCGTAAGGTACTAAGCATCTTCCATGTGAGATTTGGAGTTGGCCAATCAAGAGGGCCTGGAGGGGTGAGTAAGTGAGTGAATATGATTTAACGTCGCTTTCAACTATATTTCAGTCATAGCACGATGTTGGGTCTTATTCCTTTTCACACCCAGGAACCACACGGGTGGGGTCCTATTCCGTTTCAGACCCGAGAACCCCACGGGTGCCTCAGTTAGTCGCCTCTTACGACAAGCTCTCTGAGGAGCTGAGGCCTATTCTCACCATGACCTGCGGTGTGCACAACGACATCCCAGGTCAATCCCCACGGGGTGGCCTGAAGGGGAGTAATGGATGTGTCCCAAAAGTGTATAATGATACTATGGGTAGAGCATGGCATAGGAGACCGGAAGCGAGTCTCAAGGCCCTGGGGGTGGGGGTTACAGTATTGTTACACCACTCAGAAGGGGTGAGAAACTTTAACCAGCCCAGTGAAAAACTATACAACCCTGACAAAAACTAAGCTCGCTTATGCTAAGAATTGTGCCAAAAACTGTGACTGATATTGTGCACCTTCACTTCAGCTTTGCTCACTGGTTCTCTTCAGTTGTCTTGGAGATTCTTACCGACAGGCCTCGGAGTGATCTTGGATCGACCAGCAGTTTTTCTCCAGCTGGGAGGTTCTGGTTTTCTATGTGAAGCTCTTGAAGTTGGTCCAGCTTCTCCAGTCCTTCTAATACTGTAATACTGTTATAACCTAAATACCTGAGGAGAGATATATTGAGATGAACCCATAAAGAATATGCTTCGAAGATTTTCACAGCACACACAAATGTCATCATGATCACACAGCAAAATATAGGAAAAAAATACAGTGTAACCTCACTATAATAACCCTGTTATTGGGGGACCAAATTTGAACCACCTTTTTGATTTTCAGTCTTATTAGATGGATGAAATAATATGCATTTATTAATTTGGGGGACACCATACCTCCCACCTTATACCAGAATCAGTGCTATATCGAGGCGCCTTATAGTGAGGCTAGACTGTAGTTTTCACGACAAGAATTTAACTAAATGGCATGCTGCATAGACTACATACAGTTAGTAAATACTATTCTAAAAGTCAAGGTGTCTATCAGGTAAAAGAGAGAATTCTACCGACTCAATTACACTGAACATCAGTTTTGTTCATTTGGATCATTCATCAGACATCTTTAGTTAATACTAGGTAAAAAAAAAAATGGAACAGAAAAAAAACAAAAAAAATCCCCACCTACCTACATGGATTTTTTCCGGACTGTTACCAGGTTACAGGAAACATTTTATTTATTTGTCTAATTGGAAATCACCATTTGACACAGGACATTGTGACTTACAATTTATTGAGTCTCCGGAGCGAGGTGAGATGTTCTATCCTGGAGATGTGATTATTTTGTAGGTACAGGTGTGTCAAGTTGTTGTTCTGCTCCACGTATGGCACCGCCGACAGCTGATTGTCATACAGATATAGCACGGACAGGCTATGGCACAGTCCCAAGTCATCTCCCTGCAAATATGTCAACAGCGTCATCACTCGACATGTAGATTGATAATAAAATCAGCGGCAATATTACCGGCGATTTAACAATCCTTACGGTAATCCCTCTAATAATTCAATCACAGGAAGTGAAATTTTCTACTATAAAATCTGGGGTGATCAAAGGACCACGTATGTTTGGATGGGTAAATGACCCCAGAACAGGTGCAGTAGAAGTGCCAAAAATAAAATATTACTTGTACAAGAAATTGTTCAATTGGCATGAAGTACAATATTATATTGTATACTCAGAGAATTTTCAAGGCACCGAGACTCATAATTCTCGAGTATCGGGGCCGTAAATTAATGCATTTGTCACCTGCTATTGTACATGAAATCAAATCGATTCAATATTTGTAATATATTTTGAAAATGTATTTCTTGACTGTATTTCTTCCCCATTTATTACGCAAAAATAAATCTACCCGCAGAAGATATCAAATGTACTCACTATTGCATCGATGCCCCGGTCTTCTAGATACAAATGTGTCAATCGTCCTAAGTAATGATGTACCGTCTCATCTCGTTTCTTCTTTGTGTAGCCAGAGGTCCCTTTGGCTATCAAGTCAATTGTTAGTCTCACCATGTTTATAAGATTGCACTCGAAACACAGGGGGTTATAAATATGTATATATTGCACTTGCAGAAACTGGCCTCATTTCTCTGACAAGGTGTAAAATAATAATCTCTGCTTATGAGATGGAGGAGTTGAGAAGCTTGAGGGGTTAAATTTTCTCCCCCCTTCTTTATTATTCTCTCCACTTCAAATACACATGGAAGAATATCAAATGTCTTCACTTTTAAGTAACACTGCTGGTCATGTTTCTCTACTCCATGGCACCCTGCTGCATCTGAATGTCAAATCTGAGTTACACATCTGAGCCCTGCAAAATAAAATCAACATTGACTCATTTTTTTTCACTTTCAGTGGGAATGGTATTTTATGTCAAAAAAGAGAATGGAATAAGATGCCTGTCAGACCTAGGAGTATTGAACTGGTCCAAATCAACAATGGCCGATGTCAAAATTTAAGCCAGAGATTGACCACCCAAAACAGACATGTTTCAAACAGATAGTTCTACTGGGTGTTATTTGCTAATATTTTGAATGAATATTATAATATTTACATTGTCCCAGTGACACAAGTTTCAGAACACAACAATTCTCAAAAAATCGAACAAAACCTTCTCAATAGATTTGTTGGGACACACAATAGTGACATTCCATTTTGGCACTCCAAATCGTGGCGTAACGGTAATTTGGCGGGTTTTTGTGGATACAAACACAGCAGGTGTATCCACATTTTGAAAATCACCAAAAACTTGGTTTTCCAAAAATGTGGATACATACACTATAATGGCGATGTATCCACATTTTATTAACATTGTAATGAGTGCTATACTTTATAATTCATCAATATAAAAGCCGTACGATTATGAAAAGTTCTCGCGACTTCGGATTTCTCGAGACGAAGCTAAAAAAACTAACTCCAACAAGTTTTCGGCGTCGATCTGTTGACAGTAAAACAGCAGGAGGTACTCACGATCTGTTAGACTGAACTACTAGAAACTTATCATTCAAATAATCGTATTGTTCGACTGAGTTTAGGAGTGGAAGTTGAGATGGATGGGAAAGATCGAGATGCTATTACTTTGCGGAGCTTAATGTTGTTGCTTTTGTCAGCCATGTTGGAGACTTGTAGAGTCCAAATTTCGGGTTGGTTGAATGATGCAGATTTCAGCCAATCAAACTTTTCCTTACTTTTCACCTGCAGTTGATGTAAAATTTGGACTTCCGATTGTTTGAAGTTTCTTGGGACATTATCATATAGTATCTCTTTCCCATCAATAGTATACGAGGAGAAAAACCAATATGTAGGCCTACTCTTAAAATCTCTAAATTAGAATTAACCGAGTTCAGAAGAATTCATGCCTACACATGCAAGTATTTCCGATTTTGATTTAGCCCTGGAAAGTCGGGCGAGAATTTGAAAAAAAAATGTTGTGACGGCACTTCACCCGGTCAAAATATTCAACCTAAACATTTCTCAAATTTAGCCTAGTTTTTAAAAGTTAGAATCTAGTATTTAGTTCTATAGAAGTGTTTACATTGCTAATAAGATGTGGATACATCACTTATATAGAAGGTATCCACATTTTTGAAAAAATAGCTGCATGACTTTACGTCTCGCGAAAATGTGGATACACTTCTTATTCCTACGAAGTAGGCTACAGATCGCAAATTGTCCGGTAATGAGTGAGTCAGTCAGTCCATCCGAATTCTTTCGTCGGCAAAATAAGGAGAACCGTTGACATTAGAACCTTGATTTTTGGCATGAACGAGCATTAGGGCATTGTTACCAGCAAGTTCTGATCTGAAATAATTCTGATTAAAATTAGATTTATAATTAACACTTCAGTATATTGTTATAGATCATACGGAGAAAAGTCCGATCATTTAAGCGAGGGAAACATGACACCATGGAATTTGGGAACAGCCCTGGCATGCCTGGTGCTCTCTCGCTGTTGGATTCAACCGCAAGATCTGAGGACAGCGACCTCAATACAGCTGAGCGAACTATTTATAGACGGAGGCTGGTGAAACCCAGTATTAATGTGTTTAACTCCGAGTCTATTCAACTGCTTGATGTACCAGGGCCGGATCACTAAATGACCAGAACATTCACCAATATACTTTCATTTTTTGTGGCACGAACACATCGATGTAAATATATAAATACCCAGAATATAATCTTGCTCAATCTCACAAAAGGCATGTTATAAAGAGAACCTATGGCTGTTATGGAAGGTTGTACATGTACCATATTATGATGAAACGTACCGTAGGGGAGGGTCACATCATATCTCAATGAAAATGCGACCGAGTCCTAATGCCTACTCTACTTCGTAGGTCCTGTGACGTTAGGTCACACTGCTCATGTGAGAGAAGAGGATGGTCAAAATGAATTTCCACACAAAGTGGAGGATAAGCACGCGATTTTTCGAAAACCTCTTTTCCACGTTTGCAGTTAACCCAAGAAGACCTGTTAAGATTGATCAAAGCAATAACACTTGCTTGAGATACATCTTTTTTTATTATTATTCCTACGAAGTAGGCTACAGATCGCAAATTGTCCGGTAATGAGCGAGTCCATCCGAATCCTTTCGTCGGCAAAATAAGGAGAACCGTTGACATTAGAACCTTGATTTTTGGCATGAACGTGCATTAGGGCATTGTTACCAACAAGTTCTGATCTGAAATAATTCTGATTTAAATTAGATTGATAATTAACACTTCAGTATATTGTTATGTGAACTGTAGCCTTTAACGTGTATCCTATTTCACATTGGCCACATCAGCTTCAAATTCAGGTCAAATTACCCAGAGCTAAACATACCCTGTCCCACTGTATGTCTTTATACCGGTTATGCTCAGGAGAATGACATAGAATCATTATTATCTTTATAGTCAATGTATCCACAAAAACCCGCCAAATTACCGTTACTCCCAAACCGCACCTCATGGGGACCAAAATCTCATTAAACCGTGCCAGGTTCTTTACCATTACGGTGCTGGTTTTTTTGTTTTCTTTTTGCATGTTACTTACTATCCAGGGATAAATGTCAGTCTGTCAAAACACTGCTCTTGTATCCATCCATCCACACCTCCTGCATAGCAGACGGAATAAAAGAAGTGATCAGGCTAAAGAAATATCAAAACATATATCAAATATAAATCTCATATCTCACCATATTGTCTTCATCTAAGCAATTTGACTCAGCAACAATATATGACAATATATTGATATCTTCAATAGGAAGTCTATATTTAATGAAATATGACAATTTATGAACGTCAAGTGGCCGGTTGCCATGGACAACAAAAACTTAAACTGAACTTCCACTTTCCCAGTTCCAGATTTTGACAGCAAACCCGACCAATATTTCCAGGCCTTACATAAAATTAGACATAATGTAAAACTAGAGATGCTTAGGACTCATCTGATCATACTTCAATCAAATATCGTGAAGAAGAAATCTGCTTCACGATAATTGAGAAATGAGAAATTACCCTTCTGCTTTCACTGGCACATGTGACGGAACTACTTTTCGTCAAAGTAACCACGCAGTGAATAGAAATTGGCATAATTTCATAAAATTTTATTTGAAAATGTAATTTATGAATATTTTCTTAAAGTGGAAATATATAAATCTGTAATACACAGTATTTTGTAGTAGGTTCGCAGTAAATGATGTTCCAACATGGCGCCAGAAAAAGGTGGTTTGTTGGCAAAAGTTGATTTTCCGTTGTACACAGTTCGATCTTTGGGTGACAGACATTTTGTAATTGCGGGAGGAGGAGGGCAAGCAAAGACTGGTGTGTTAAATGCTATCGTAAGTATTCAAATCTACGCTATGGTCAGAAAGCAATGCTGCTCTAATTTGTTGTTGTTGTAAAGTTTGTCAAAATTACAACAACAACAAATTACAGCTGTGATTCGTCACACGACATTTCGCAGGTAAGCGACATTTCGGAACCAAGTGAGGGGTGCGACATTTCTGCAACCTACATTTTCGACATTTTTGGTTTATTTATTTTTTTCTTCAGGTCAAATTATGATGAAGTCAATATTTTCACATTTTTTGTTCAAACATATGTTGATAATTTTGTAGATTCTTTCGATTCTTTGACCAGCTTTATCTTTTTTGCCTTGTGCCTAGCCCTTGTTGACGTGACCAGGTGATGCTCACGCTATGGGTCGGAGAATCCAAGCTATAGCGCACGGCAAACAGCAAAATTCAACTCATGAAATTCGACCCAAATACGTATCTTATTCCATCAACTTATCCATATAGCATGACTGCCCGGTTATTGGACACTTTTTATGAATAAGAGTCTGCAGGTCGGCCATACAACCATGTATGGCCGAGAAAGTAACACTGGATAAAGGACTACATCTTTAGTGATAAATCATCATAAAAAAATATTGAAGAAAAAATACGGGGAGAGACTGGGAATAGTTGAAACGCAGGGACCATCCATAGTTCAACAAGCTGAAC
>JAVTVY010052977.1:0-26418 GCA_036873755.1 Hanleya hanleyi | reverse complement strand
TTTCTCTTTTTCTCAGCGTAAAGTTCTGCGTATCTCCAGTGATGGACCAATTCATTTTACTCACAGCGTAACTGTGTAACTTCATCAGACCCTTTCTCTTTTGCTCGATGTAAATGCGTAACTTGGCTCTAGACCTCTCTTTTACTGAGAGCGTAACTGCGTAATTTTAGGTGTACATGTACCATAGACATCTTTTTCTTACAGCATAACTGCGTAAGTTCAGCTGTGAACCAGTCTTTACATGCTGACAGCGTAACTGCGTAACTCCATCCATGGACCATTTATTTTTGCTCTGCGTAACTTTATTAGACCCTTTCTGTTTTGCTCCTCACAAATAGCATAACATGATTAGAGGCTTTCCCTTTTTGTCAGCGTAAGTGCGTAAATCCAGGGATAAATCAATTCCTCGTTTTCTGACAGCGTAACTGCATAACTCCAGATATAGATCTCTCTTTATGACAGCGTAAGTGCGTACAACCTCGTCGAAAGACCCTTTCTCTTTTGCTCAGCGTAACTGTGTAATTTCGGATCTAGACCTCTCTTTTCCTGAGAGCGTAACTGCGTAACTTTAGGTGCACTGTAGACATCTGTTTCTGACAGCGTAACTGTGTAAATTGGACGACGGATTATTTATTCCCTCAACGTACCTGCGTAACTTCGTCAAACCCTTTCTCTTTTTCTTGGCGATTTTGCATAACTCCAGTGATGGACCAATTCATTTTACTGACAGCGTAACTGCGTAACTTCGTCAGACCCTTTCTCTTTTGCTCGGCGTAACTGCGTAACTTGGCTCTAGACCGCCCTCTTACTGTGAGCGTAACGGCGTAATTTTAGGTGTACCGTAGACATCTTTTTCTGACAGCGTAACTGCATAAGTTCAGCTGTGAACCTCTTTGCATGCGGACAGCGTAACTTCATCCATGGACCATTGAATTTTGCTCTGCGTAACTTTATTAGACCCTTTCCGTTTTGCTCATCATAGTTCTGCCATTTCTCCAGGTAATTATATTTCAAATTAGGTCAATCCAATATGGCTGCCAAAGCTTTTGACTAATCACCATCTTGTCACTGTACTGCATATGTATGCAACATATGATGTAAGAGCATTTGGAGTTATCAGCACAGACGGTAAAGGGCTTAAATATACACGTGTGCATCATTTTTCAGCCTACATGTATATATGAGTGTAACCCATCAAAACTTTGTATTAACTAGAATTTGACCTACCTTGATGAAATAGTACGTTTTGATGAAGTTGAATAGGCTTCAATAAAGTACTGTGTACATTTGAACAGCCAAGCCATATCCCTGCAGAAACTGCAACAACTAGAATTTGACCTTGATAAAATAGGCCAAGGTCAATGATATGGTTATCCAGCTGATGGCCGATAGGAGCAATTATTGTCTGGATCCGATTGAGTGAAAACTATGGTGGCCATCTTTAATTTATGCGAAACCATTAATCTTGGGTATCTAAGATACCATAATCATTTCGCTGTTCAGTGTGAAACGTGGCATAGATCATCGATACATCAAGAAACTTTCAAGGAAGGTATGGTAGCACTCCATTTCCAGCTAACACCCTGCTACTACAGTCTGTCCTGAGTGGGGGCGAACCCACGATCCTCGTGCCGCCAGCCGAACCTCTCTAACCCACTCGGCCACCGAATCACTCTACAAGAGACTGTGTTTAAAATCTAGTCATTCTTTGCGTATGCTTCGCACATGCGCTTGTTTTACCTAGAAGAACTATGACGTCATCTGGTTTGTGTTTGATAGTTCCTGCTCTTCTCCCCTGCATACCGCTCTTCAGTGCCAGAGGGAGAATCGGGTATGCGGTAAACCCCGGAAGCGAAATCTCCCCCGTTTTAGTACTGAATAAGTAACAGACTGTTGTAGCAGTTTCTTACCCCAATTTAGTATGCTTTCATACCTGTTTTCCTTGGTCGCCATCTGTAATTTATGAAAAATCTTTGATGATGTGTATCGCTGAGTGAGTGAGTTAGGGGTTTAACATAGCGTTCAACACCTTGGAGGCCATCTTTAATTTATGCAAAATCTCTGATATATATATCTCTGACTGAGTTAGGGGTTTAACGTCGCGTTCAACACCATTTGGGTCATATAGCGACGATATACTATCTGCGATATGGTTAGCTGGACATGTGTGACTATCCATGTACAGCCATCATGTAGAGGAAATTAAACTTCCCCTTGTGGCAACAGACATGGTACAAAACTCGTGCCTCACCCTATTGGGGGCCATTTAAGTGTTCTATATGAAAGTTGAATAACCAAATCAGTTCCTCTGAGTGGCAGGAAGGATGGGCAGCCATGTTTAAGTTATGCAAAATCATTTATGATCTCTATCTCTGATACTGTTGAAGAAGAATTATGATGACATCTGGTTTGTGAATTAATAGTTCCTCTCTTCTCTCCCGCATACTGCTCTTCAGTGCCGGAGGGAGAGTTGAGTATGCAACCCAGCAAGCCAAATATCAACCGCTTTACTAAAAGTTTCTTAGTGTAGTTTTTTACCTTATTTCGGTACCTTGGCGGCCATCTTTAATTTATGCAAAAACTTTAATGATGTATTTCTCTGGTACCATTTAAGTGTTCTATATGGAACTTGGTATACAGCATCGATGTATCAAGAGACTTGTAATGAATAAATTACATGAGTTCCCCTGAGTGATGGGAAGGATGGACAGCAATCTTGAACTTATGCAAAAGGCGTATTCCACGTAAAACTATACCACTTTCCGTCAAATTGTCCGTCTCACCGGAAAATGACGTTTGTAACATTAAAAATGTTAAAAAACTGACTGTGTCTTGTACTTTGTTTGCTAAACACACAAATGTTGTGTAATGTATGCATATCTGAATATAAACAGTTTTACACTGCACATTTCTTATCTGCAGTATAATAGAGAGACAGAAATGTAAAAGTTACTAATGTCATATGACATTTGTTCTAATGTCATATGTCCGTCCAACTTTATTTATAATATTCACCACAAAACAAATGTCAATTCAATCATTCAATTAAAGATTTACAGTAATAATAATAATAAAACTTTATTTCAAGAGGGTAAAGTACAAATGTACGCTCAGTCAACAAACAATGCTGATCTTCCCTGAGGCCCTCACACACAAAACATTCACACCTCATTCATATCACAATCAAATGGAAGCAAGAAGGATTACATTCATATGAACAATAGAAAACTATATACTTATACAATTTAGTATGCATCACTGTGAACGCAATACAGGTAAAGGAGCATAATTATGCAATCAAGGGATTAAGAAGATAATTGTTGCACAAACAAGGTTTTGAAGCTCTGAACAGAGGAAGCGTTTTGTGTATTGGCTGGCAGGGAATTCCACAGGACCGGTCCTGAATATATTAGGCTTTTCTTAAACAGCTCAGTATGGGGGAAGGGAACTTTGAGAGTGTTTGTAGCAGAAGATCTCAGAGTTCTTTGACCAATGTTATCAGTGAATAGATTTTTCATGTAATCTGGGTAATACCCATTGAGTGATTTGTATACAGTTACACCTTTATTGAGTTTAACCAAATTAAATACTGTTTGCCACTGTAGCATGTTAAAAAGTTGAGCAGAAGGAGTATGTTTCGTTTTGTCTAAGATCAAACGTGCTGCAGTCTTTTGCAGTTTATGTATCCTGTTCAGTAGTTGGTTTGAGCATGGTTTGAGCAATTACCCCAGATACTGATACAGTTATTAATATGGGGGGATATGTATCCATTGTAGAATAAAAGTCGCATATTCTGTGGGATTAGACTCTTATGCTTCCTCAGGACAGACAGTAATCTAGAAACAGTAGTACAAATATGATCTACATGAGATTGCCAAGACAGAGTTTTATCTAAATGTAGACCAAGCAATTTTTGATGGTCAACTCTTTCAATAAGGGTGCCATTGATTGTGACATTGAAAGATTCCTTACCACATTGCTTTAACTTTTGGGATGACCCTATTAACATTGCTTTAGTTTTACTTGGATTAATAATCATTTTGTTTTCAGAGCACCATGTTTTTGCCTTAATCATATTTTTGTTAACTTTTGCTTCAAGTACTTTTAATGATTTTGAAGATGTGTGAATAGTGGTGTCATCAGCATATGTCTCAACGTCACAATCACTAATGTGCAAAACAAAATCATTGAGAAACAAAATAAACAGTAGCGGACCAAGTATGGACCCTTGGGGTACACCAGTTTTAACAGTCAATGGCTCAGATAAAGTTTTACCAAGTGATACACATTGAAATCGAGAATTCAAGTAAGACGACATCCATTTTAGTGCTTTTTGATCAAAACCATAAATCTTAAGCTTTTTTAACAGGAGGTTGTGATCTATCAGTTCGAATGCTTTTCGGAAGTCAATCATGACTGAACCAACAATTTCTTCATTGTCAAGTGCATGTAGCCATTTTTCAGTGAGTCTTGTTAAAGCAGTGAAACAGGAGTGCTGAGGCCTGAAACCTGATTGGGAGTCACTGAGCAAATCATGGGATGTTATATACGTATATAACCAGTCATGCACATGTCTTTCTAGAATTTTAGAGAGTATTGGTAAAATTGATATAGGACGGTAATTCTCAGCTTTGTTTACAGACCCATTTTTGTGAAGCGGATATACTTTAGATTTTTTCCAGTTGTTTGGGAATATGCCAGTAGAAATGCTTAGGTTTAGTATTTCTGTCACATGTGGGGTGATTACATCTGCACACATTTTCAGGAATTTTGGACTCAAGGTATCAAGACCTGTACTTTTAGTGATATCAAGTGTAGCTAAGTAGCTGAAAACATAGTTTTCTGATACTGGTGGGATGGAAAATGTATTTCCTGGGGGTAGTTTTCCAGAAACAAAGTCTTGCAGTTTTTTCAAAGAAGGTGATGGATCTAAGTTGTTATTTGGTAATAGCCTTTCAGCAGAATCTATGAAAAATCTGTTGAGTTCATTAGCAATATCATAGGGATCTGTGTACAGTTTCTTGTCATCTACTATTGAAGTGGGTGAGGATTGTGTAGGTTTGGGATTAAATTTTTTAATGATTTTCCAGGGGTTATTGTTTTTGCTGTCCTGAATTAGAGTGTTGAAGTAGTCTTGTTTTGCTTTGTGTATAAGGCTATTCACTGAGTTTTTTGACCGTTTGTTTAAGCTGCCATTGCTATGTTTGGATGACTTATCTCTTTCTTTCATTGCGTGAAGAATTTCCTCATTCAACCATTCAGGCTGTTTCACACGTTTCACTCGTTTTTGCTTAATAGGAGCATGTTGTTCAAGGATTTTGAGAAAGGATGTGGACCAGGTGTCAAGCGCCTCATCCGGAGTAGTACACTCATAGAAAGATGTCCAGTTCTCAGCTAAAAGATCATTGCAGTAAAATTTGGATCAAAATTATTCATTGCCCTGTATGTCATCAATTTATGAGAGTGAGTTTTAGACTTGTGGTTGCATTTTCGGGAGATGAAAATGGCTTTATGATCACTAAGAGAAAGGTCTAGCACATCGTTGTAAAAAATATGTTCAGGGTTAGTAGTGTATACATGATCGATTAGTGTAGAGGTATTGTTGGTTATTCTTGTGGGCTTGTCAATCAGCTGAGTTAATGTAAAAGTATCACAACATTCTGACCATTTGGTTGGAATATTTGCTGTTAGGTTGATGTTAAAGTCACCTAGTATCATAATTTCCTTGTCTTCTGAGTAAATTTTTTCTAAAATTTCTTCATAGTCACTTATCCATTTGGCTGGGGCATTTGGAGGTCTATAAACAAAGCCGAGAATAAATGGTTTTGATTTAGTCAGTTGAATTTCCAGCCATATTATTTCAAGTGCAGTTTCAAGGTCCTCTCTTCTAACATAAGGTACACTTTCTGAAACAGAAGCTACCACTCCACCACCCCATCTTTTCTTTCGGTCCTTCCTTTCAGATGCATAACCAGGAATGTGGATTAGCTTATTGCTGTGTCGCTTTTTCAGAAAGGTTTCAGTAAGGCCCAAAATGTCAATCTCCTGTTTACGTTTTGTCATTAAGATTTCTAATTGGTCAACCTTTGGAATGAGATGCCGAATATTGAGGTGTCCAATTTTTAGGCCCCTGTTGGGCAGACCAAGTTCAATGTCACAGGTTAAAAAGTTTTGCTTCACATTCCAAAGTTTTTGAGTGCATTCAAAATTAAAATATTTAGAATGTCCATTCTTAGAAGAGTTAACACTACCATAACAGAATACACTCAAATATGATAAGCAGTCAAAATACTTAGAGTATGTAAGAATATTGATCATATCTAGAAATACATGTACAGATCCTGAATGGTGGGTACGTGGAGAGCCACTATCAATCAGCTTATCATTTTGTACAACAACATTTCTCACAGGGCATTCAGGGATAGCTTCACATGCAGGTACATGTACACTTGTATCACTGACATTACTATGAACATTGCTTATCCCTGAGTTTGTGTCACTTACAAGATGACAAGTAACCATTATTGATTGTTCAGCACTACATGTCGAAGAACGCACAGTATTAGTGTCTACATATGGCATAAGGCAGCACTGAGAAGAGCACTGGCATTCACAGAATAGACAGTTACAATTGGCACAAATATTATCCAGTATCTCAAAACGATTCATGTCAGTAAAACTATTGTGTTTCATATCAATGTTACATGTAGCACTAAAAGGAGACTTTGAAACAGACAAACCTGTAGCATTGTAAGAATAAGAACAGATATTTGTGCTTGTGTCTTCATTGCTAGAGTTCATCACGGCATCCATATTTATCACTTTGCCAAGTCCTCATGCAATGAAACACACTTTCTGTTTATGGCCTGTCTGATGACACAAGTTGCATGTTATTGGTTGTTTGTGCCAATATGTGGACTCGAATGGCCAACAGTGGTACTAGATTGACCGTATTGAGATATATGTACCATTGCCAGTGTATTAAATACCAATACATCAATACTATGAGCATTTAAAAAACGTTTCTAATGTAATTTCCGTCCAACTCCCTTGATGGAAAGGACATTAGAACTTTTTTGAAAAGGCTCAATATTACAGCATGGGTGACGACATACACTGACAATGGTACAGATATATCAATATGCTTGGCCTAATTCCACTGAGCATATGCAAGTGCTTCTGTTACAAAAAATTTCTTGTACATTTCTTCATATAGATTTTGACGGACAACTGACATTAGTAACACAAATGTTACTAATGTCATTTGTGTTTTGTTCCGCTAAACTAAAAACTGTACAAATAATTCATAGGGGCACTTGTTTATTTTCATCTTATGCAATTCATTGACACATTTTATATAATAAGGTACAGGGAACTTTGTTTGTTTATGATGTCTTCCAAGTTATTGGTGTTACTAATGTCATATTCCGTCAAGGACGGACAGAAATGGGAGTTAGTGGTACAGTTTTGCGTGGAATCCGCCAAAATCATTCATGATCTCTATCGCTGATACCGTTCAAGTGCTTGATGTAAAATTTGGTATACCTCATTGATACATCAAGAGACATAGGATGAATGACAGAAGTTGTTTCTCTGATTGGGCAGAAATCTTGGCAACCATTTTTAATTTATGCAAAATAATTGATGATCTATATCTTTGGAAGTGTTTAAGTGTTCATTATGAAACTTGGTAAACATCATCGATGCATGAAGAGACAACGAATGACAAAACCAGTTTTCTCTGATTGTGCAGAAACACACTTGGTGACCATTTTGAATTTATTCAGAATCATTAAAGATCTATATCTGATAATCCCTGGTTATACTGTTGATGCACTATCGACTGTAAGCTTATGCTGTGATTTACGATGAGCAGAAGAGAAATTATCTGAGAAAGTTACGCAGTTATGTGGAGATTAAGAGAAAGGATTCAGGGCTGAAGTTATGCAGTTACTCTAAGGCCATTGTCACATGATTGGATGACCAGCCCTCATCTACATTTTGAGGGCAAATAATTAAAATATATGAGGGATTTACATTCTCATGAGTAATATTTACTCATTTTCTTCAATTTCGTATACAACTTGTTTGCAATTTAATAATTAATAATAATTAATTTTTAGCATCTATCATGCGTATTTAAAAAATCAAGGTACCGTAATGCTAAACAACCAATCAAGTGACAATGGCCTAACATAAAAGGGATTTAGGGCTGGAGTTACGCACTTACGCCAAGAAGGGAGAGGATGGATTTATCCCTAGACCCAGTTACACAGACAAATAAGGGAAGTTCTCTGACGAAGTTACGCCGTTACGCTGTCCCAGAGATAGGTCCACAGCTGGAGGTACGCAATTACATTGACAAAATAGAAAACCAGTTACGCGGTCACAAACACAGGTCTACACCTGCAGTTACGCAGCAAAAAGAGAGAAAGGGTCTGATGAAGCTACGCATTTACGCTGAGTAAACAATAATGGTCCATGAGTGATATTACACACTTACGCCGTCACAGAGAGAGGTCTGCACCTGGAGTTACGCAGTTACGCTGTTAGAAGAAGAGCAGTTTCGCTGACAAAGAGAGATAGCCTCTAATGAAGTTACACGATCACAGAGAGGTCTATATCCCCAGTTACGCTGTGGAAAGAAAAAGAGTCTGACGAAGTTACGCATTTACGCGGAGTAAAAAGAGATGGTTCACCACTGAAATTATGTGGTTACGCTGTCACAGAGAGAGACCTACACCTTAAGTTACGCTGTCAGAAAAAGAGCAAGGATTTATCCCTGGACTTACGCAGTTACGCTGACAAAGAGAGAAATCCTCTAACGAAGCTACACTGTCACAGAGAGGCCTAAACCTCACGTTACGCAGTTACGCTGCAAAAGGAGAGAAAGGGTCTGATGAAGTTACGCATTTACGCTGAGTAAAAAATAATGGTCCATCAGTGAAATTACGCACTTACGCTATCTCAGAGAGAGGTCTACACTTGGAGTTACGCTGTCAGAAAAAGAGCAAGGATTTATCCCTGGACTTACGCAGTTACGCTGACAAAGAGAGAAATCCTCTAACGAAGCTACACTGTCACAGAGAGGCCTATACCTCACGTTACGCAGTTACGCAGCAAAAGGAGAGAAAGGGTCTGATGAAGTTACGCATTTACGCTGAGTAAAAAATAATGGCCCATCAGTGAAATTACGCACTTACGCTGTCACAGAGAGAGACCTACACCTGAAGTTACGCAGTTACGCTGTCAGAAAAAGAGCAAGGATGGATCCTTGGACTTACGCAGTTACGCTGACAAAGACAGAAAGTCTCTAACGAAGCTACACTGTCACAGAGAGGCCTATACCTCAAGTTACGCAGCTATGCTGCAAAACGAGGGAAAGGGTCTGATGAAGTTACGCCTTTACGCTGAGTAAAAAATAATGGTCCATCAGTGAAATTACGCATTTACGCTGTCACAGAGAGAAGCCTATACCTCAAGTTACGCAGTTACGCTGCAAAAGGAGAGAAAGGGTCTGATGAAGTTACGCATTTACGCTGAGTAAAAAATAATGGTCCATCAGTGAAATTACGCACTTACGCTGTCACAGAGAGAGGTCTACACCTGAAGTTACGCAGTTACGCTGTTAGAAGAAGAGCAGTTTGGCTGACAAAGAGAGATAGACTCTAATGAATTTAGACGATCACAGAGAGGTCTATATCCACAGTTACGAAGTTACGCTGTGGAAAGGGAGAAAGAGTCTGACGAAGTTACGCATTTACGCTGAGTAAAAAGAGATGGTCCATCACTGAAATTATGTGGTTACGCTGTCACAGAGAGAGAGCTACACCTGAAGTTACGCATTTACGCTGTCAGAAAAAGAGCAAGGATTTATCCCTGGACATGCTGGACATAAGCAGTTACGCTAACAAAGAGAGAAAGCCTCTAACGAAGCTACACTGTCACAGAGAGGCCTATACCTCAAGTTACGCAGTTACACTGCAAAAGAAGAGAAAGGGTCGTGCGTATGGGGGCAAGAGTGACAATACAAGTTGCAGTACATCCTTTGTCAATTATAGTTTATTACCCTAAATCGATGCCAGCAATTTAGCGCTGGAGATAACACAGTGAAGCTGACAAAAAAATGATGGGATTTGGCGCTCTGTTGAGATCTACGTGCGGTGTACAGTACCTGTTGTTGTTGCTGTTGTTGTTGTTGTTGTACGTTATCCGTGAGTATCTACCTGTCTCTTGAGCAGATGATTTGTTTTGTCATGTACTTTGTGTTGAGATAATCTTTGCAGTGGATTATAGTACCCACCACTTTCTGCACCCATATTCAGGGTCCATATTTTTTCAAATCTTGGCCTAAGCTGTTTCCGAGTTCCAACCATCTTCCTGAGTCTGTCGAGGTAGCCCACCTATGTGGTTGAGTCGGGAACCAGCTTGTGTATTGATTGAAAATCAGCGCCACCTTGGTCGTGTGTAGCATGTGAAGGGAACTAACTCCACCAAATCAAATATTAGTTCAAACTACCACCTAACCATCGCCCCACCACCCACCCACCCCCGAATGTCAGAACATGTAGCTATAGCTTCTCTTGTGACTTCTTACATGAGGGATGAACCGGAACATTTTGCTATGATTTGGTCATCGTTTGATATCAACTCACCACTCAACCACTAATTATCTCAACATCACTGAACCTGACGCTCTGTATACTTGAGCCCCTCGATATAAACTATAATAGCGCTCTATTTTAACTTCAGTGACACTCTATATTAACTATAATGACACTACATACCACTATATTGACGCTCTATAACACTACGTTGATGTTCCATGTATTAAATTCCCTCCATAAACACAACACTGACGCTCTGTTCACTTTATCGACCCCATATGCATTACACTGACACACTGTACCAAACTCACTAGTACTCTATAACACTGAATTGTCACTCTATAACACCACATTGACACCCTATAATCCTACATTGCCGCTATTGCTGAGACAGAGAGGTGAGAATGACTGAACACGTCGCAAAATAGGTCAAGGACACTGGCAATTCCCGTGAACTGTCTATCGACTGTTTGAAACAGGATGATTAACAGGTCAAGACCGGACTTCGCGATATTAGCATATTTCCTCGGAATGATATGACTGGATACTATAGTACTACAAAAAGTTGGTGAAAAAACATAACGAGCTGACAGTGCTCTCAATAAGACGTTAAAAAGGAGTCCACCAAAACACATCGAGGTCTTTCGGAAGTACAAGTCGCGGTTACCTGACTGGAAAAAGACAAAACAAGTCGCGAAATAGACCAGGGACAGAGAGCGGATTTAGTATATGAGTTCGCTGACGCGTCTTCATTTCGAAAGCTGAAAAGACAGATTTGGTTTAACAGTCGACCAGAACAACGAATAGTCCAATAACTCAGAGGCCATATCATGTTGCCCAGGTTAACGCTTGGAGACCCAGGCAGTATTACAATAATCGACCAACCGAATGTTACAATGTTTTGGAGGTTGCTCAACAATAACTATAAGAAAACACAGTGTTAAACAAAGCAAGGGATTCTCCGAAATGCGTATACGTTGCGGTTTTTTACAATGATAAATCATGATGTTGAAGACTGGAATCATTCGATCATCCAAGTTTCCATGCACGTCACCTATGGTCCTAGTGACAAGGAAAGATGGATCTTCACGCCAGTGCGTGGACTACAGGAAACTCAATGCCTTTAGTACTCCATGCCCAGAGTTATTGTCTTAGACGGTTGACTACTGGTTGTCGGATCTGACGCTAGCATTAGATCAGTTTGGTGGGGATAAATGCATCAGTTAATTGTCTGGATATGTTAAAGGATAGTGGCAAGTTTCTTTGTCAGAGGACATAACGTGATAAATATACATTCGTCACGCTGTATGGTTTATGTAAAATTCAACGTTGTTCATTCGGTATGAAATCAATCCCACCAACGTTTGTTTGACACAGAAACATCCTCCTCTCATGCCTGGGCGAAGTAATTGTCTATTTCGATGGCGTCATCAATGACGCATGACATCAACACATTCAACATCTGCGACCCCGTGTGCTTCTGGAAGTCAATGTCACTGTCAAACCGTAGAAGTGTGACTTTGGATCTCCTGAGACTGTGACTATGTCATATTGTTGAAAGTGGCGGAATCAAAGCTGACCGTCTTGACAGAGGCAATGGTCAACTCTCCTTGCTAACAACAAAGAAAGGCATACGTTCTTTCCTTCAATCATGGGTGGGGTGAGAGCAATCTATCCGCAGCTCCAACGCCATGAAAAAGGCTCTCAAATCAAATCAAATCTTATTGAAAGTCGGTTTTTACTATGATAAAACATTATCCGAGGGCTATTTATGCCGACTGTAAAACAATATAACCGCATAAATAGCAAAGTTAAGACGCATACCAAAATTGGTTGATTCGATATAAAAATACCAAGTAATATAAACTCCCTATAAGATAACTTGTTTCTCTAAAATAAAATCTCTGATATAAACATACAGATAATATAAACTCACTATAGGAGCATTAGTTAAGAACATGATTACAAATGTATGAACTATTAAAAACATATTACAGGCAGTAGTAACAGTCGGAATGCGAAAGGCTCTGGTGTCTTCACACGTCTTGATCAACCATCTTGCAAACCGATGCGAGTGACTCCGCCATCAAAGCAGTTACGACATCAAAGCCAGATCGTAGACGGACATGACCAACCCGTAGCTTTCCTCTGCCTAGAGAGCTGCTATCAAGAGCGCAAATACGCCATTATTGAGGAAGATGCTTTTTATGTTTTGGGGGTGTAGAACCGTGTAGAACTCATTGGTGTGTCCTTAAAACGTATTACAAACCGCTGACGTGGCTACAGCGCATGACGACCAAGCACTTAATTCTTAGTTGCCCCCCCGTGCTACAACAATATTATTATATTGTAGATTACCGAAAGCTTGCTTGAGTGACAATGGTGATGGTTTGTCGAGAATTCAATTCCCGATTGGAGTAGAATGAGAGTAAAAGTTATGTCGCCACAGCTCGTGCTCAATAGTGTTTTACCTACAGTGTTATTGTGTGTTAATTGATTGAATCACGGTCAACTATAAGTCCTTAATATGACGGTCTCCAATATAACAAATGGTACTACTCTGGTGTCCGGCAATTAACTAGGAATATATCAAATTCCCTTCCGCACCTTGGACATAAACAATCAGAAAGAGTCGGTATTGACAAACTTCTGTTACACTTCTCTATTTTGATTACTGTGTTTCCTCTTAATAAGATATGTGTTAATACCAATATTGATAGGTATCCTGGCCAGATTCTCCCATAGCGCCCATAGCGCCGGAAGAGTATACACTTGCCACCCCGCCCCTCCCCGGCCAATGTGTTTTGTTTGTACTCAACTTTATCAGTTAACATGACCATGGTTTTAACTTTAGTCTCAATGAACTGGATCGCCAGTTCAGGAGCAATATCTCATACACCAAAATACATTTGCCACCAGACTTTTGATAAATTAATTCTACAAGCAATTCCTCAAACTCTCCAACAGATGTGTTCAAGTATTATAACCCTTTTTATTGCTAATGTGCTCACTGTGCTAGGTTGGTTTGTTTCAAATCCACCTCGTGTGTGGAGTAATATTTACAGTATCTACGTGGGTGGAATTACGAGAAAACGTCAGAGGTGAAGATAAAGATTTGAAAAAAGTAGAAACTGGCTCTGATTCGCATTTCTATGGTGTTCTATTTGTGTCAATTTGATCTCGCGCGTCGACTTGCAAAACTCGACGCGCGACGCGAAAATGCGACGTCGCCCTCTCCGTTGTGTGTCGGGTTTTATAATGTTAAAGAGATAGGCCAAAACCCGACGTCGTGTTGCCGTATCTCTTTAACATTGTAAAAGTCGACGCGCGACTGAGAGGGCGACGTCGCCTTTTAAAACGCGACGTCGACTTACTCGAATACTCGAATGCCGCAGAGTTATCCTTTATGGATTTCATTGTTTAGTCTGGATAACTGATCGTTCATATGTTTGTGTAATTTTAATTGGATGTGTCTCCCGTAACTCAATGTAGAGTGGCCCCTGCACATATCAGGGGGTGAGATGTTAATAAAAAATTTAAATTGAATTGATATACGGAATATAGATCTTAATATGTCTTGCATGATTGCTTTGAAATGAAGATATTGTCTAGTAGCTGTGGATTTATTATACAAATTGGTGATTGGTTCGTTTCCGTTTTCAGTTATCAAAATATCGAGGAAGGGTGAACTATTTCTGCTGCTTCCAATGGTAAATTTGATATTCGGGTGCAGCGTTTGCAAAATATGGTAGACAGTTTGTATATCACCTTTAGACTCCTACCATAAGGGGAAACAATCGTCCAAATATCTTTTCCATACTTTTCTTAGAGGTGTACTTCCTTGTGGACCATATTTATTACCCACGGCATCAAATAATTTGTCTTCTAGATACGCTAATCTCATTGTAGCGTACATGAGGGCCATTTCGGTCCCCATTGCTGTGCCGAGAACTTGTAAAAATACATGTTGTTGAACGTGTTGTTCTCCGAGATGAATTTAGCGATGTCTAGTACGATCTCCTTATTAAATCTGCATTCTAAAACCTCGGAATGTTTGTCGATCCATGCGGTATTCGATAGCTTCCATCCCTAATCCATGCAGTATGTTGGTATAAAATGACGTGACGTCAAAACTGAGAAGTATAGTATTTGACGGTACATTTCCAGGTAAACAGTTTAGGAAATGTAAATCATCTCTTACATAACTACTGATATGTTTGATGTATGGTTTCAAAAGTATGTCTACCAGGTTACTTATTCTATGTGTGAGGCATGCCGGACCGGCAGCAATAGACCTCAAACTGAGATTTTCTGGCCGTAAAACGGTGCCATATGCAGCGATTAGTTGTTCAACAGCTGATTTAATAATTAGGGATTCGTGAATTTTAGGTAATCCATACAAAGTACTAGTTTGAAAATCAAAATCCGTAATATAATGTTGTTCAGATTTAGTTAGGACGTGGCTATACTTTAGAGTTAAATTGTATAGTTTGGAGAAAATTTGTTTGTCATAGTTATCCGATAGCTAACTGTGAATGTTTTTATCGAGAAGCATTAAACTGATTTTGTTCCGATAATAATCCGAATCCATTATTACCACAGCACCCCTTATCGGCTTCCTTAATAATCATATTGGTATTGTGTTCTAAGTTTTGGAGTGTTTTCGCCGTTTGAGGTCTAGATTATGTTTTGATACAAAGTTTGTATAATCCAAGAAATGGTCTAAATGAATGTCTGTTCCTGTCAGGGGGACTACTCATAGAAATGGCAGACCATTCATACGCAACGAATAAATGCTGGCGTGCTAAGTCATATGAACACCAAGGCCAATATTTTGACTGCATATCTTAAATCACACAAGAATAAAGAACAAACGTTGTATCTCAGCCACGCTTTTATTGTGAGTTCTTATTCAAAACACAAGTATGTGAGGCCCGACGCCGACCATTTGCAGCTCCAATTTAAAACTAATCATATTCACAGATATGGAGAAACAATATATTCCCTGAATGTTGACAGACAGGCTATATCACTTTTTTCAGTATAAAACACATTTCATTCTTATTAGGACTATAAACTGGGGATGCTGACTGTAATTATATCGTTATACAAACAAACGAGAAAATAAACAGATAACGTGCCAGAATTGAGCTGCTTCCAGTAATACGGATGTATAGGCGTGCTATATTGAGAGATGGATATGATTTATCATGGAGTGAAATGTGAATATTTCATTAGAACTGTATCATCGGGAGATAACTGAACTACTTTGATCTCCAATAGGAAATACAAGCGTCAGGTCCGGCACCCAATTAAACAGTCGCCGCTCATTACAGAATGAACGATTAAACATGCGATAGCCATGTATATAAGCTTGGCATAAAATACAAAGAATTGCTTTATTATTATTAATTGTTGCTTCACATTTATTATCCGGTTCTCAGCAGAAACGCAATTGAGGGGCGAACTGTTTGGGTATATAAAAATTTTCTGCAGTTATCATAACACTGTACATATAATTAGTCATACCGTTCATGGAAATATTGACCATGGGGCTGCACAAGGTCACCTCGGGAAACCGTGTACTGAAACTTGCCATATCACCGGCGACACGTGGTCAGGTGAAGTAGTGTAGGCCATATGAACTTCATTGTGCACTAAGGCGTGTCTGCTTTATGGAAAAGCACCAATGTACCCTGTTAAATGCAGTTAAACACGCGAATGTTCACGTGACATTCATCAACAAGCGACTGCTGAGTGAATGTCGATTGCATGATGTGTTATATACATATGTGATCTTTTGAAGACTTCCTGTAGTTATTTTAGCCCAGTCAGCTTTAAATAGCAATATAATACATAATACTGCATCTAAGCATGTACGGAAATTGGCATGTGGCGTGAACTATTTTGAGATATAGGAGTTAGTGCGACTGACCGCAGCACTGGAATGACAAAAACTCCCTGTGTGGCAATTTTGTGATTCGCATCACACGCCGGTGTATTAATGATTGAATCATACGAGAACTAGAACTGCCGAACTTATGCTGGGGGAACATATTGTTAATTAGGAGAACCAGTATGGCTTACCCGAAACGGGTACTGAGATTTAGAAATATCTCCTTGAACCCAAAACCCCATCGGCAGAAGTAGCTCGAACAGTCTCAATCAAAGCGTGACTGAGATACATCATACTCTAGATAACGACTTTACAACGTATATCATATGGATTAAGAATACTGATCAGCGATACGGATTTGACATCTTCGAACATCATGATGTCTTGCTGGCATCATTGAAAACTGTTGACCGCATCTCTCTTACAGGAAATTACCCTAGTTTTATGTATACTATGATTTATCCTTTAATTTGGTGCTAATGTTATTATACGAATTAGGTCTTTGGAGTATGGACGCGGAAATTCCTTAATGGACGACGGCTGGATATTGAATGGCGGACTAGACGCTTGTATTTCATCCCTGATACGAATCATAGATCTGGAAATCTTTCACGAGATATTGTGTTAACGCAATTGAACATAGTTTTGTCATATAATTTTATCTGGGAAATCGGTGAAGGTTGATAACCTTTAAAATGCTTCTGGTTCATTACTAGATGTATGTTTGCCATTTTCGCTTTAAAAATAAGCTGATGGACATATACTTTGACCTTCGGGAATTTGTGAATGTCAGTCCAATTGATATCCCATCAATAAGCAGATCTGCATTTGTGGTGGGATTCCAGGTAAGCTATGTAGCATCTACTGATGACACAGCTAGCTCTAAACCCACAAGAGATATTGCTATAAGGATTGCCATACGATGTGACCTTCGAAAATAACAAGGTCAGTCTCCTCCAGTAAGAGTGCAGCCAATGAGAACACGCATCTGCTGTGTGGATTTGAAAAGGATAGCCTTAAGGTGTTACTTATCAGGCCAGCCTCAGTTCTGTTAGTTTATTTTCTGGACGGCTCTGTGTGTAAGGGAAGGAAACAAACGTGATTCTTCATTCAAAGAACTACTACTGTTACACTTTATTAGATGCTCTCTATAAACTGAATGAAGGCTGATACAGATATTCAAACTTGTATTTAGACATTTTGTAAATTTTTATTTTCTATCTTTTGTTAATTGTTGTAAAATATTGTGCTTGCAAATCTGTGAATTGAACAAAGGAATGTATAATGAAATATACATATAGAGCATTGTGTTGATGGACCGCGAACTTGAATCTATATGGAAAGAGGCCCGAAAACCACAAGTTCAATCAATGAGACTGACTTTGGGAGTGACCATGTTCATTTTGAATCCACTTTCGGCAGCTATTTTTTGCATCACAGAAATAAACATCAGGTGGATTGCGACAGCCAGTCAGATGAATCCACCGTCATCACTCGCCATATTGTGAGTCGTGTGACCCCCCATCGGCTCACAATTATCGTTCCACAACATCTCATAAATAGTGAATCACATTTGTAATTTTTTAATAGGCCAATAGGAACTATTAAAATTAACGGATTTCTAAAACTTGTACTTCTTCTGATGAAGCCCGCATTATCAGGCTATCGCACATCATTAGTGGAGACGGTCGACCTCCAAGCCATCTTATTGACACAAATGTTCCCATTAGTCTATAGGGATCACTTTTCAACCTTAGTTCGCATCTAATTATCTAATGTATCAAGTGTTTAAAACTAATTTCTTTTGCGATCAAATTATCTTTGATTAAACGGACGGTGCATGAGCTTAGTTCGTCAGCCAACACATTCAGCCTCATCGTCAAGTAAGTGGCACCAGATTGGCGGGGCTTCATATAGTACAAAGAACGTTTGACCGATTCAAAGGCAGCGTGCAGATTTAACAGTTGTGTCTGTTGTATGATGTATCCACACGCTTAAAACTAAAGTGTTGAAACTTACTCGTAAAGTGTTGAAAATAACCCTTTAAGTGTGTCCTAGGTACGGCGCATCACGTTGGGCACACCGGTTCTCGTCAGATCACCGAAGTTAAGCAGCGTTGAGCTCGGTCAATACTTGGATGGGTGACCGGGTGCTGTACTGGCTGGGCTGATCAGTGTCCAGAATAATAGGAACTGTGGACACTCTCGTGTTCTGGCACATGTAGGCACCGTCGTGATATGACTGAAAAAATGTTGAAAACGACGTTAAATCCTACTCACTCACTCACTTTAAGTGTGTCCACAGGGACAACACTTAAAGAGCAGTCACTTAAAGAGCAGTCCCTGAAGACACACTTAAAGGGTTATTTCAACACTTTACGAGTACGTTTCAACACTTTAGTTTTAAGCGTGCAGCTATCAACCAATCGGCATTCGTATGATGAATCGGGCATGGACCAATCACAAACAAAGCACCACTGGAGGTCAAGAGGCGCAAAAGTTCCCGTCCGAATCAGCGGAGGATAAGGGAGAGTAACGGACGTACGTCCAACACTGGTTAAGGAGCGCACAGTATCCCAGACACGTGGTGCGGGGTAAGCCCAATAAGCATTGCCTTCAATAATATAGAAGCATTTCAAACATGATTCATTTTTTTATATGAAAAATATACCACCGTTTTATAACACAGATATATAAACTGCAATCTCGATCTTCATCAAGCATCCTCCTGCTCTTGCCGTGTGCTCCGCCTGCTCCTTCTCTTGTTTCTTCTTCTTTTGCTCTTGTTCTTGCTACACCTGCTCCCGTTTTTGCTCCTCCTGCTCCTGTTTTTGCTCCTCCTGCTCTTGTTTTCGCGCCACCTGAACCTGTACCTTTGGTTCAAATCGCTCAATTTCGCACTACTCCCGTCTCAACATAATCGCCGTCTAAGTAAAGGATACGATATTTTGAGAAAACTGAAGCCAAAGTCTGCATGGAGAGAATGCCTGTTTACGTTTTGAGTCTGACAGAGATTTATTCATACCGGTTTGATATACTGGTACCACGACACAGTCTGAAAACGTATCCTTCACTTTTGGACGCCGAAATACATAAATCACAAGTCTGGTCATGGAAGCCTGGGTATACATTAACCAAGTTTCCGCCAATAGAAAACGCTTGCCCGGGGACTAAAATAAATGGCCCGCAGTGGACTGAGTTATGACTCTTTGCGGTAATTTTCCTGGTTGCATAAAATACTGACCCAATTCTACCCGAGCGTTTCATCCCGGGCAATTGACCTGATGCGACTACAATTTTTTACAGCAACCGAACTGAGTAGCTCAAACTTCACCTTGTTAATTCACCAGGCATTGAGAGTTCAGAACCCGTATTTCCTTCAACCACACTGGTAACTGTTAAGTCTATATGGTATGGATCTTATTGGATTCCTATAAACCGATAAACTATACATGCATGTCATTGCCAATTGCTAATTTTCAGTGCTTATCATATTATTGTATACGCGACACTTACCAAATACACAAACATCTCTAAGTAAAAACCTCATCTCTTGCATTTGTATTCAATTATTCCTCATGCAGAACCTTAATTGAAGGCCAACAGAGGAATCGAAAATAATCAGTGCAGTTGAATGTAAACTTCGTTATGCAGCTAAAACGGTGCCGATCTATATAGGACGCAGGCATGAATTACTGGTTTCAAATGGTCAAGAATTATCTGGACATCCAGTATAGAAATCTATAATAATAATTTTTCATTTGGATGCATAACTGGGTCGGTGGTGGTGGTGGTGGTGGTGTGTGTGTGTGCGGGGGGCGGAGAGGGTAGTATTATATGCATATGTTTGAAGATATTTCTCGAAACGTTTTTATGGTACTCGTAGACACGTTCAACTGTATGACATAAGTGTACGAAAGATTTTCCCAATCTCAGGCCTGCTTGAGACTCAAGAAATTTAATTCAAATATTTAACATTGAGTAAATGGGGAAGGACCAAAATGCAGGGAGAACTCAAGAAATATGGCAGCTACAACTTGGCAGCACTGCAATCGTGCCAGAATTCTGCAGCCTGGGAGTAATGGTATACACACACCATCTATAACTCTATCTTGAGTCACGTGTCTACGTCGCAAAGAGTTTTACAGGTCTTTCAACATAAATTGTTCAAGGCAGAATCTGTGTACACCATGTGCATGAGAAACGGGAAAAAAGAAGTCGTTCACGTGATAAAAGAACTGCATCCACGTGAATGATATACACTCTCCCTACTTTCGTATAACCTTGACTTTGTAAACAAAAAAAATAGCTTTTTGGGGCTTTTCGCAAATTCTTGTACAACGGGAATTTTGTTAACGGGAACCTTCTATATTCTTTGAATGTTTCACCGTATTTTATTGTGTTGATAAATGTTACCTTCGGAATGATCCTATCGTATCTAGATGATTTTAAATTATTGATAGTAAATATACCCCCAAAAACGTCAAAGATTCGATCTCTATCTCATCGAAATTACTTGGGATGTGTTCGGCGTAAGTCTAACTTAAATGTACGGTCCAGTACCATGCAAGAACTTATTAGAAATTTAAAGTTTAAAAATCATTTTTGCTTCATGAATGTGATATATAGTAGCGATATTTGATTGGAATAAGAATTACATGACAAAATGAAATTAGATGTGCAATATTGACCAAGACACGCACAGTTGGAGTTGGGGGAGGGAGTCAAGGAGAGTAACGTAGATATGCTTGATGAGTATTCTTAGCAGGGGAAATTTAGAAGGGCACCGGGGCAGGTTGGGGGGGGGGGGAGGGAGCGGGGTGTAAATGAGAAAAGCAGATGTACAGAGCAAATGAAGAAAAATCTTCAGTGAAAATTTGACCAAGCAAATTACTCCATTTATTCGATCACGGTGTTGATCACCTTCAATACCTTTCATTAACAAACCCTTTAGTAGGTACGACATAACCATATTCTCGAAGATGGGTCGCCATTAGTCGTACCTGTAGATGGTTGACTGTGGTTCCGAGAATTTCATCATAACTGGCTCCTTAGCTTCTGTTAGGCTATATCTCTGTCAGATCGGATGCCCTCCTATTAGACACTGTCTTGGAAAGAAGAGTAGAACATTTTAAGAATCCATATCTACCATAAGCTGTGGAGCTCTTACTCCATCCATTTACAAGTAAGGCCGAGGAACCCCCTGGAAGCGGAAAAACAATATGGATAGATACATTATTACCAGGACTCGAGAGTTATGTGGAAGACATTGTGACACGCCACCGCCAGATCGGGATAACGACACAATATTTAGCTCATCAAATTCAATCAAGATAGTCAACCAGACCGCTACATCAGAGAAACGACTGACGCCAAAATGTCTGGAAGATATTATGACAGAGGCCAAGTAGAATGCGCGATTACTAAAGGATCTCCCCACGATAACGCGATAAGTTATCTATATTTGATTGCACGAAAAACATGGTGTCCAGGATAAGTTCCAACACAAGGTCACTCCTCTAAGTGATTCCTGTGTATCAAAGAGCATTTTGATACTGTTTTGTAACTGACACTTAAAAATGTACCCGGCCGAATTATAGTAACCACGTAGTACGAGAGACGGCACTTCGTACTGAGCAACGAATATGTTCAAGAAGCCAATTAAGTGCTAGCAAGCAGTATACACATTAATGAGCCAGTTAGGCAAAATGTGCAAGCAACCAAATTATCAAAGACAACAATACATCCAAACAGCTAATATGTGCAACAACCAAGGTATTCAAGAAACTGCTATACCAAAAGGAACAATTGATATACCCAAAGAATCAGCTGATATGCCGAAAGAAACAATTGATACGTCAAACAACCACTGAAGGAGTCAACAATGTGTGCAATAAATCCAAACAGAGCAACCCTTTTGTCCAAGCATCAATTTATCCGAGCCCCACTATAAACGATATGTCACAGTAAGGGGCCATTCAAGTATTACGTCATCTTGACATTTTCAAGTTAAATACTACACTAACGTTCCGTCATTTACCTTGACTTACTGAATAGCGTAAACTGCTCAAACCGAGAAACGCACGTGATGTCATATAGCCAATCAAGATAGGAGCTTGCCAACACCGTGCAGCTAGGATTTTCTTTGATGTCTGCCCGTGTGATCTCCAAATATGGCAAGTGGTGGGTGTATTGATGTTAATTTGCTTCGGATAGCCAATCAAATTTGAATTTTAAAGAGGTCACACATTGCACTTCTCCTAATATGGACCACGGAATATTTATAGCGCTATGACATCACCAGACCTGTATTCTGATCAGATAATGTGTTACGTTCAGCCAAGGCAACACGTGTAGTGTTAGACGGTGGTATTACGTACGCAAAACGTAACCCCATTCCATACGCAAAATGTAACCCCGCATAGATAGGAAAAAATCCTGATTTTTAGACCCCCCCCCCCCTCACTGCGTACATAATACTTGAACGCCCCCTAACCAAGTCACAAAGTCCAAGTACCAATGCGCTCGATCACCGATATATGAGTCAGCAACCAGTACGACCATGCAGTGAAACAACTATCATGTTTAAGCAACGTAAGCATAAAGCTCTTCGCCAGTATCAGTCCTGTTTGTTCATTGCTATATAAGACTATTTTTTGCCCACAATATAGAGTTGAAGTCAATAGGAGCAGAATAATTTCAAAGTGACATTGACAAGACAAAGAACGATGATATTGGGAAAATTTGTTAAACATTAAGGCTCGGATAGCATTTAGCCAAGAACGCAGACATGTATTAGGTAAAAAAATTGCCCCGATACAGTATGCCAAAACATAATTATACAGCCAAGCCTAAGCAACGCCTGACATCAGTGTAATTAGTCCATGTCTTCGTCTGAAAAATGATCTATACAGGCGATTAAAAACGGGCGTTAGTTAAATCCATAGGCTATGTAAAGAATGCTTGCTGCACTTGTGACTATTCCTACGAAGTAGGCTACAGATCGCAAATTGTCCGGTAATGAGTGAGTCAGTCCATCCGAATCCTTTCGTCGGCAAAATAAGTAGAACCGTTGACATTAGAACCTTGATTTTTGGCATGAACGTGCATTAGGGCATTGCTACCAGCAAGTTCTGATCTGAAATAATTCTGATTAAAATTAGATTTATAATTAACACTTCAGTATATTGTTATAGATACATACCATCCATGTGGCCTTTAACAGTATCATGTTCCTTTTATGACCATGAAGCCAGGGGACCTCCTTATCAGTGGATTTAAAAGTCATTAAGGCTTGTCACTTACTCCTTGGAACAAACACAGAGAGAGGCTCTATCCGAGCCTTGTGGTTTTTAACAGTGATTTATATCCAAGCCCACTGAGATAAGGCTGGTTTCTACTGGTGCTGCTTGTCACATCAAATTACAGTGGTCGGTGTCCTCTAGGGTAACCCTTCACACTGCATACAGTCTCAGATATTCAGATTTTGCACAAGCACAATGAAGAAACACATAATACAGGTAGTACAAGTCTGTAGTTATTTCTAGGCAATGTAGAAATATTAATATACACATAAACAAACTGTTGAGTTGAACTCCCAAAACAGCCATGTATACATGTGCACGTTTGATGTATTTTACTGATGTGTTTCAATGCTGTTTTTTATTGAAGTCAAATCACCCACTATTAATTCGCCCCCATCACAACCCTTACCCTCCTGTATAGCAGATACTATAGTATCTTATTGCATGCCTGTCAACTACCCTGGAACATTTCCTAGCTTAGACATTAAACAGCCCGCTAAACATGCCATCAAATGTGATAAGGCTGGGAGTACAAGAATGTGCCGTGTATTTTCTGTGGACTGCTTGAGTTGAATTACCGTAAACTACTTAAATGCTACCTTTCTACTATAGTACAATGTACTATATATAAAAATTTGTTGTATTGTTGGGAAAATAATGTGATTCAAAAAGTTGTTTTGATCCTGTACAAGGGCACTGAAAACCATTAAAGAGATGTAAATGTATTTTCACACGTAAAGCTTGAAATCTACTGAACCTATATTATTCAATCTGTTTCCTTTAATTAAAAAATTGTAAAATTAAATCGGCGATCGTTATTTATTTTGGAATGAAGGCGCATTAGGAGACTGTTACCAACAAGTTCTGAGCTGACCTACTTTTGATGAAAATTTCTGGTGATTTTGATGAAAATCACTGGCGATTCTGACTTGGGCGGTGCCCATCTTAATATAGGCAGGATTTCAACTGGGGGTGGGGATTTCCAAGAGTTCAGTTCGCGTTCGAGTCCTAATGCCTACTGTACTTCGTAGGTCCTGTGACGTTAGTCACACTGCCATGTTAGATGCACTTACACCAGATTGGCTGAAGACCTTCAGCTAGAAAAGATGACACATATTCCTACGAAGTAGGCTACAGATCGCAAATTGTCCGGTAATGAGTCAGTCCATCCGAATCCTTTCGTCGGCAAAATAAGGAGAACCGTTGACATTAGAACCTTGATTTTTGGCATGAACATGCATTAGGGCATCGTTACCAGCAAGTTCTGAGTTGACCGAATTCTGATTAAAATTTGATTTATAATTATTTTTTTATTATTTATTGATGGCTCAGCGAGTACACTGTCATGCCCATCGGGAACCCTTGGCTGTATGTTTCACTGTATATATAACACAGTGGTGGGATATGCCATACGTAATTGTTTTTATGAAATAGGAATTTCCATCATTTGTTAGTGCATTTATCTACACCGCTATGCCAGCCTCAATACACACAATTCAGTATATTGTTATAGATATATGTAAACTGTGGCCTTTAACGTGTAGGCCTATCCTATTTCACATCCAAACATTTCATCACTGACCACATCAGGCTCCAAATTCAGGTCAAATTACCCACTGATGGTGAAATATCCTACATCAACCAATTAAGTCAGCCTGGTGCAATAACCCAGCAGAAGAAAGAAAGATGTGGTATCATCCTTCAGATTAGTCTGTGTGAGAGACAATGATAACAGTTTACTGAGGGTGAAACAAAGCCATGACGGCATGTTTAAAGCGTCTTCTTTTGGTAGAATTTAACTAGATAAAGTAAGTTTGATCATGATGTCAAAATATGATAACTTGACGTTTTTTTGTACCTCTTGAATATTGACTATATATCACACTTGGATATAATTTAAACAAAAAATTACATGTGTAAACAAAATATGTCTAAATTTTTCTTGTCGTTTCAAATCTTGATCCATTTTGATTCCTTGATTAGGAGATACAGAATCACTGCCACGGAGTGTGTTGGTGTGTCACAGCAATACAATTCCGATTCATACAACGAAGCTGAGGTGGTTTAACGTTTATCAATGAAGAAAATCACTGATCAACCGCCATAGAATATAATGTGAAACAAGAAAACCGGAATAGTACATTCATCAGATTGCCGATACCCAAAATGTGTTGTCTCATATATCTAGATAACAACGTGATGTAGAGACGCTATTTATTCGTCTTTGTACCGGTTATGCTCAGGAGAATGACAGAATCATTATTATCTTGTACAGAGAAGGTGTTGGTCTGGAGTTGAATTACCGTAAACTACATAAATGCTACCTTTCTACTATAGTACTATATATAAAAATTTGTTGTATTGTTGGGGAAATAATGTGATTCAAAAAGTTGTTTTCATCCTGGACAAGGGCACTGAAAACCATTAAAAGAGATGTAAATGTATTTTCACACGTAAAGCTTGAAATATACTGAACCTTTATTATTCAATCTGTTTACTTTAGTTAAAAAATTGTAAAATTAAATCGGCGATCGTTATTTAATTTTGGAATGAAGGCGCATTAGAAGACTGTTACCAACAAGTTCTGAGCTGACCTACTTTTGATGAAAATT
>JAVTVY010052976.1:0-26290 GCA_036873755.1 Hanleya hanleyi | reverse complement strand
AACAATCCATGGACATTGTGGAATATTGAACATTGTGAAATATACCTTACCTTACCTCGGTTGTTTTCTGATGATGATCATGAGAGTGACTGGATATTATTCCTTAAGAAATGGTCACATTTAACTTGGCGTATTAAATGTAGCATTTATAGCATTGAGTTTCTAGAGCATTCGGTTTCATTCTAGGCCAAAAATTATAAAGTTGTTTGCTTGGGGTAACATAATCTGTCAACAACAAACCATGGGTCGGTAGGTTGATTTTTAATTATCGAGCCCGTAGCTTTAGCTGCGGAAAGCTCGATATAGGTGCCACAATGATGTCCGTCTGTCTATCTATCTGTCTGTCTATCTGATTGTCTATCTGCAGGACCAAGTAAATGTTAAAGTTTTGGACTTAGAAATTTTTTCCTCAGGACCAAGTAAATGTTAAAGTTTGATCCTAACGCCTGCCCGACTGCTGAACCCTCATATTTCAGATGCTTACATCGGGCTACACATATTGAACCCATCCACTACCCTCGAGGAGCTCAGGACCAAGTAAATGTTAAAGTTTTGGACTTAGAAAATTCCTGGCAGCTTCTCGGCCTCACCTATGTCTCCTAAACTAAGGCCAGCCTGACCCCCTGAACTCATCGGGCTACACATATTGAACCCATCCACTACCCTCGAGGAGCATTTTTACCTCAGGACCAAGTAAATGTTAAAGTTCGATCCTAAGGCCTGCCCGACTGCTGAACCCTCATATTTCAGATGCTTACATCGGGCTACACATATTGAACCCATCCACTACCCTCGAGGAGCATGTCCCCACCCCTGGGACCCCAGGACCAAGTAAATGTTAAAGTTTTGGACTTAGAAAATTCCTGGCAGCTTCTCGGCCTCACCTATGTCTCCTAAACTAAGGCCAGCCCGACCCCCTGAACTCTCATCTATTCCAAATGCTTACATCGGGCTACACATGTTGAACCCATCCACTACCCTCGGGGAGCATATCCCCACCCCTGGGACCCCAGGACCAAATAAATGTTAAAGTTTTGGACTTAGAACATTCCTGTCCACAGCTTCTCGGCCTCACCTACATGTATGTCTCCTAAACTACCCCCCCAAACTCTCATCTATTCCAAATGCTTACATCTGGCTACACTTATTGAACCCATCCACTACCTCGGGGAGCAGGTCCTCATCCCTGGGGCACTGCGCCCCACCCTACATCTTCTAAACTAAGCATTGCCCGACCCCATACCATCATATTTTCCCACAGCTTACATGATCCTAGATACTTACTCAACCCATGCGCTACCCATGGAAGCATGTCCCCATCCTCGGGGCACTGTGCCCCACCATCCATCGCCTAAACTAAGTTTCGCCTGATGCCATATCCTCATATTTTCCTGAAGCTTACATCATGCTACACGTATTCAATGCATTGCCCAACTCCATACCCTCATATTTCAATTTCTATTTTTATATCTCTTATAATATGTGATACTAACCTGTTATTAGGCACGAGATGCAGTGTACATTGTATACAGGCATACATACCGAATCATACAGTGTATTCCTTTGTAGTATTTACTAATAGTTCGGTGACATTATTTTATTTCAGAAGTACAATATCAAAATAACCGGCGAACCCCTGTTAGGTTTTAATTTCGTGTCGCCTTAAATGAAGGACGCCATTAAATTTTGCTATCAAATTCTGGTTGACCCTAAAGCTTTTGCTCAACCATATCTGTGTCCACACATTTAACTTACTATATTAATTAAAACTGAGTTTGAATCAGTTTGTGATGTCTCAGTCTTACCAGTGCACATTATTATGGAGCATTACAGTATGATTGAACACAGTTGTCATTGTTCATTCTTTTATTTGCATGCAAATGTGAGGATTTACCACAGTGCTAGTGTCCTATTGCATACTGGAAATGATAGATTTACCCCAACTATTGCATTGTTATTAGCTTTGTTTGTTCAAATATTATCACACAAAGTTACACCAAGAATGTGCTCCAAATTGCAAACCTATTCTTCCTAACTATACATGTACATGTATTTATCAGATCTATGCAATGGGATGTGTAAGCTTACTTTGGAAAAAAAATGTAATCTTTATTGGAAGTTATATAATATAGTTCCTCCTTCAATCCAACCTTAACATCACTAATATAGAAATCATATTTCTTAATAAATGTATTGTTATTTTAAATGATGTGCATTGCCAATGATGTGCAACCTCAAATGATGTGCCACCCTGAAGGGCTCGATCTTTTTGCGAAGCTGCATGTTTTATTTATTTACATGTATTTTATTTTTTTTCATATGAACTTCGTCGTTTTCGTGATCACATACCTGGTGACAGTATTGCTTCATGAGAATAGAGACAGATGTGACAAACAGAGAAAATAGTACCATTCCTGCTTTACACACATGTAGTTTCATTATACAAGCATACCTAGTGAGGAAGTATGTATAACAAACCTGTAATACCCGTAAGCAGTTATGGGGTATTACAGTGATTAGGGAGATCGCGTGCCCTTTCCATACTACTCATCGCGCATGCGCAGTCGACCCATTGTACTGTAGGGTGCAAGCCTGGCCCATGGAATCTCAGGTAGTGAAAACCCCAGGTCTCTCGCCCCACCCTATCCCGCGCCACACCTATGTGACCCGCTGTGCAGTGAGTAAAGTGGAGGAGGAGGAGTAGGAGGAGTCGGACACGCCACAGATTATACTAGGTAGATATAATTGCACATTTTTCAATATAAGACAGTTTCAGGAAGACCCTATATTTCTCAGATGAATAATAATAGGAAATAATACAATACAAAGTTTTGTGTAGGGGCCTTTTTACCCCAAACAAACAACCTTGTAATTTTGGCCTTAAATGATTATAAGATACATGTGTATACTGAATCTTAACAAGAGCCTAAACATGCTAAATGCACTATGATAACATAAAATAATATTTATGAGTCATTCAGACTCAAGTGTGTGGCTGGTGACCATGCCCGTTGACCTTTGACCTAGAATCTTGCTATCCGGCACATCGCCTGATGCATCCACTCAGGGGTCAAAATGTTCGGTCGTTCACTCATTTTTACGACCAGAATAATCTGCTGACGAGTAAAATTGAAGGCCAGGTCGTCCTTCTGACAAAAAATTGGCTTCCGTAGATCAAACTGTCAATATCATGGATTTGTTAAAAATGTTTGTTCATCTTTCCCGCTGACAGCCCAACTTCACTGCCGGCCGTCCATCGGCCATGTTTGCTACTTGAGTGGATGCTGGTGTGAAATGGTCCTATGCGGATACACTGTCGCCACGAGTGACCTCCCTTCCTCTCCTAACTTCAGGCTATGCCAGCATTAGTTCCCTAGGAACAATTCCACTCATGCACTTTCTCTTACAACATCAACAACAACACGAACTTTTCGTGGCTGACAGTACATGATTTTTTACATCATGAATTGTCTAGTTGGAGTGATGTACAAAACGACCAGTACTTCAATGAAAGTTTATCACTTTCAAGATTCATGGAGACAAAATAGATCTTCATTCCTGGTTGCATTTTGATAATGAAAGTAACAAAACGTCCTGTGAGGTTTGTCTTGAAATTGACAATTCTATGTGCACCTATTACATTTTGATACAACACCATGACCCTAAGAGAAAATGATCTTGTATTATATTATGCCGGCATGATGATGTGCAAGATACTATTCTCAACTGTTTTTCTGTTTTCTTTTTTTCTTTCTTTCAACTTTACGATCTGAAAATGGCATTTGGCAGGAGTGAAAAAAAAAAATTGAAACACTCCATTAAGATTACAGGTTGAAGGTAATGGATAACCTCAATCTCACTGGGATGACCTCAGTTTTTCACGAGGTCATCCACTGGATGACCTGGAAATTTGGAACATTTTGACCCCTGCCACTGATGTCATATTATCCCTAGTAACCTTGACCTTTGACATTTTGACCTCAATAAGTTTAGCGGTTTGCCATATACCGGTATTCCTGAAGTTTGATCATGATCTACATTCTTGGACTGAAGCAATAGGACAAATTTTTTCAATAATCACCTGGATCACCGTGACTTTGACCTGTTTGACCTTTGGCAGTTTCAGTATCATCTTTCTATCTATCCACTCAAAAAATAATTTGAATTTCCATGACTTTTTGGACCAAAGTGACATTAATTTGACTTCATTTGTTTTTGCAATCATCTCTTCCCGTCATGCATATCCATCACTGGCACAAAAATGTGAGTTTGTGTCTCAAATCTCAACCTGCTATCACTAGTGCCAATATTCCTCCATTTTGGAGATCTCCTGCAAAGAAATTATCTCCCCTGATCGTCTCGTCGATCGTCCGCTAGGTGGCGTGCTCTCCGCGCATGCCCTTCCTCTTTTTCCTTTGCAGTCTTGGTAGCAAGACGTGTTTGAAAGAGCTCCTGTAACAGTAACTTTTTAGGTTGTTATAGACGCACCCTAGGGTTATTTTTTTCTCCCGTAAGTCAGTATGGCTAACGTAGTCACCCAAACTATCAAGAATAGTAAGAGATGTGAATCATGTCGTCAGTTTTGGCCCGTAAGAGATTCGCATTCATTCTGTTTTAAATGCAGGGCACAGATCTGCTACAGGCGGGTTACATGTGCAGAATGTGCAGGCTGGGACGACGTGACCTGGATTAGCTATGCTGCAGTACGACGCTGTCAACTCCTGAAGGCAGCAGGCGACCAGAGGAAAGGTCCAGCCGAGAAACTAGAGGCTAATCAAGCCCTCTTCAACGACTTAGCACTGAACGAGGACTCACCTTTATCGGCTGCAAGCCCGTGTATACAACCCAGCGGTACAGTCGCACAACCTATGGAATCGCCACAAGTTAAAGTACAGACCAGTTCGGCTCAAGTCACGGCCCCACGGTCTACTTCAGGTTCACCAGGGAGAACGGCCCCACGGAGTCTACTGGGAAGCCCCGTTACAGTTACGGATCTGGGACACTCTTCGGATATCAGCTCCTGCCTATCCAAGACTCCACGACCCAAGAAAGACAAGTCTTCCAGCCGGGACCCGGTGAAAAACCGGGACCCATCCAAGAGCCGTACCCCGGAGGCACAGACCGGCACGGCCGATAAAGACACAGCCCTGGAACCTAGGTCACGGACTCGATCACCAGAGCCCGGCACCAGCACAGCACGACCTTACGCAGCTCGCCGAGACCACAGCTCGGAGACGTCACGGCCGTATACAGAACGCCGGGAGTCCGAGAAGCCACGGACCTACAGGGAGCGCCGGGATTCCGGGAAGTCACGGCTCTATACAGAGCACCGGGATTCCAGCATTAAAGCACCTCAGGACGGGACTACAGCCCGGAGCCGTACCCCGGAGCGACAGGCATCACGGACCTATCCAGAGCGCCGTGAAACTACATCTAAGAGGTCACGGACTCTGGGAGAACGGACCTATCCAGAACACCGGGAGTCCGCATCTAGCAAGGCACGGACCCATAGAGAACGGACTCATCCAGAGCGCCGTGAGTCGGCTTCTGATACTTCTCGGACCCGTACAACGGAACAGCAACCCGAGACTATCGTACGCAGAGCCCGTAGACGGAGCCGTACACCGCTTTATGTTCGGGATTCTTATCCCGAACATCGACATCAGGAGAGAGACCGTCCCAGACGTCAGAGTCCTTCACCTAACCCAGACCATCGGGATTGCTACGGCAGGGACCGTACTCCGGAGCGATGTTATACCCGACGAATTAGAAGCCGTTCCCCGGGTTCCCGTCAGCACGCACGCTGCACGGACTGCGAGGAACGGACGTTTACTGACTACCACCGTCGTTCTTCTCCGACGATTACAGAGAACCAGGAACCCCGTAATCCGGAGCATCGGGATACACGGAAACCCAGACATGAACAGGGACCCGTAGATCACCCTTCCGGATCCAGATCCAGGGATCAGCCTGCTAGTTCTGCAGTACCCTTAAAATCAAGTCTGAGCAAGAAGCACAGTCATCCTCCGACGACACAGCTTCCTGCCGTTACAGTGGTTCCTTCACCGGAGGTCCATGAGGCGACACGATCCCAGTCTTCTAGCGACGCTGAATCAGATTCGAACAACGAGGATCATTCACGGCGGTCTGCTTCCTCGGCATCCTCGTCTCACGGGGATTCTCCTTCTCACCGACAAGCGGAGATAGAGGACAAGGACGTATTACCTTTCAAGGCCAGGATAGCGGCAGTCTACACTCTAGTTCCGGAGATGCCCAGGCCGGTGGACGGCGAGGAGAGGCAGTCTCTTGATCACCCACGGAAACGGAGAAGACTGACAGCGGCATCTCTGTACGGGTTAAACAAGCCTTCTGAGGATGCTGCAGCAACCTGCGCACCATCACCGGCGGCGACCAATTTGTACGATGCACTGGATCGACAAATGAAGACTTCGTCATCCTTCCAGAAACCCGGACCTTATAAAACTTACACTCTGCACGGAGACAATCTACCGTTCAAGCCGCCGAAGTCCGATCCGGATCTGGACAGACTGTTGAACTTTTCCAAGACACCAGCAGTGGTTCTTCAACAGAAGCAGGCCTGTGCGGTGGAAGACATGATGCTGACACAACACAGAATCACCTCTTACGCGGACTGGTTCCTTACAGCTATCTCTAGGGTGATCCAGGACCCAGATGTGAGACATAAGGACGGATCCCTGACTTTCTCACGGCCCAAGATGGATTTCCTCAGCGCCTTTGTCGACTCGATGAACAAGTCCAACGCTGATGTTATGGAGACGGGGGCCTTTACGTATGCCACGATGGTACAAGCCCGACGTGCAGGATACCTGAAACATCCCAAGTCCGAGGTATTGGAATCAGTAAAGACCGAGTTGGCACAACAACCCCTGTCATCCAAGTATCTCTTCAATCAGGCCATTTCCACGGTCATGCCTGCCGTCAATGACGAGAAGACTTCCCGCATCATCGGCGCCTTAGTTCACGGGAAAGGCAAAGGCAAAGGCAAAGGTCAAGGCAAGTCCACCAGAGGAGGACGGTCTGGACAGTCTTCCCGCCAGGACTCAGGCAGTCTACCCAAGCAAGACAGCCAGCCTAATTTTCGTTCCTACGGGAAAAGACAGTTTCGTGCCGGAGGAGGAAAGTCTTCCGATCAGGGCAGAGGAAAGCCCGACCATCGAAACTGACGGTTCCCAGCCTCAGCTTTTAATCCATCATCATTTCATCCTTCCCGATTTTCAAGAACTCAGTCATCCGGTTGTGGGCGGACGTCTACAGATCTTCTGGCAGAACTGAAAACTTATTACGGACGACAAGTGGGTCACCAGATCACTCAGAGATGGAGTTTTCCTCACTTTTCTAGAGTACCCCAAGCTCATCACCAGACCCAAACCATCACGCCTTCCAGTTCGTCCAGAACATGTGCAGACATTATTGGAGTCAGTCCAGGTGTTATTGGACAAGGGCGCTGTCCGAGAACTACCCGTGGAAGAGGAGAGTCTGGGATTTTACAGTCAGGTCTTCCTCGTTCCCAAGAAGGACACAGATCAGCTTCGCATGATTATAGATTTGCGTCGTCTCAACGACACTTTGGCACCACCTCCACACTTCAAAATGACATCAGTTCCATCATTGCGGTCTCGCCTACAACCGGAGGACTGGCTAGCCTCCATCGACCTCCAGGACGCCTACCTTCATGTCCCCATTCATCAACGGCATCGTCGGTATCTCCGATTCATCATCGCCGGGAGACGGTTCGAGTGGCAGGTCCTACCGTTCGGCATCTCCATCGCCCCCTGGTGTTTTACAAGAGTCACAGCACCAATCATGGCCTTCTTTCACCTAAGGGGTATCAACATAGAGGCATATATCGACGACATCCTGGTTTGGGGGTCAGAGAAGTCAGTACTCAAGTCCCAGATACAGTTCGTCATTCAAGTCCTGAAGTATCTCGGGTTTATCCCACACCCAACGAAGTCGGAACTCGAGCCCGCTCAGAGACGACAGTACATCGGGGCAGTATTCGACACGCAGATGCGGATTGTCCTGCCCCCAGAAGACCGTTGGACAAAAATTCAGCTTGTCAGCCGAAGATTTTTATCATCCCCATCACAACACTTACGTCTTTGGCAAAGCCTGTTGGGATTGCTGACATCCACTCAGGATCTGACGCAGTACGGACGGCTTCAACTACGCCCGCTACAGTTTCATCTGCAGCCGTATCTGCGAGCTCCAGCTATCAACCCCCGAGTTCCAGTTCCTCGGTATCTGCATCAATTCCTGGAATGGTGGCAGTCCAGGGAGAATGTCATGTCCGGAATTCCACTCCGCTGGGCACCGCCGGACAAGAACCTATTCTCCGACGCATCACTCTCGGGCTGGGGAGCCCACCTGGGAGAATTAAAGATATCCGGCAGGTGGTCTCCACAACAGAGGACACAACACATCAATGTGCTGGAAATGGCAGCAGTGAAACTGGCACTCGTCCACTGGAGCCCTCAACTGTTCGGCAAGTCTCTCATGATCGCATCGGACAACATGACAGTAGTAAGCTACATGAACAAGTTGGGGGGGACGAAGTCCCGACTGATGTTCCAGGAGACGTGGTCTCTCTTCACCTGGGCACAGATTCATCAATGCCGGATCCGAGCACGACACGTACCCGGTCACTTGAACGTCATTGCAGACAGCCTTTCTCGTCCGGACAAGATTTTGCAGACGGAGTGGCACCTCCACACAGAGGCTTTCCGTCAGGTGGCATCAACCTGGGAACAGCCCCTGGTAGACCTGTTTGCAACAAGGGACAACACTCAGTTACCGATCTTCGTCAGTCCGATGCTCGACCCGCAAGCCTGGGCAGTCGACGCTATGTCTATCAACTGGGACAACCTGATCGCTTACGCATTTCCACCGATAGCGCTTATTCAGGCAGTTTTGAACAAGATAACAGAGCACAACAGTGTTATCCTGCTAGTGGTACCGTGGTGGCCACATCGCCCATGGTTCCCGTCATTAGTTCAGCTCCTGACCGACTTCCCTCGCCTGCTACCTCAGTGGCGCCGACTATTAGACCAGCGGCACGACATTCTGCACCACGATCCACAGTGGCTCAACCTTCACGTCTGCAGATTATCAGGAGATCCCTTGCAGACCAAGGTTTTTCAAGACCAGTAACAGAGGCGATGGCGACATCAAACAGATCATCCACCTCTCGACTTTACCAGGCTAAATGGGCCTACTTCTGTACCTGGTGTGGGACCAGAGACATCGATCCCGACACTGCCTCTGTTCCAATGATAGCTGACTTCCTACTACACCTGCATCAAGACAAGGAATTCAAGCTAAGCACCATAGAAGGATACCGTTCTGCGTTATCACGAGTCCTAAAATTGACTTCAGGAATCGATATTGGACACGATATTAACGTTGCGGCTCTTCTCCAGTCTTTCGCCTTACAGTCCCGCCGGACAAGACAACTACTACCGAAATGGGACCTTGGAGTAGTACTCAGTGCGTTTCTGCAGCCACCATTTGAACCGTTACAGTCGGCTACAATCAAGGCTCTGTCCTACAAGACAGTCTTCTTAACAGCGTTTGCTCTGGCCACTAGAGTTTCGGAACTTCACGCATTGGAACGCAGTTCCCTGGCATGGACCGCAGGTTGGAAAACCATATCCTTTCGTCCAATTCCGGAATTCATCGCCAAGAATGAATCAACACGTCTGGGACCATGTGCTCAGAGACTATATCAGATCCCAGCACTTACAGACTTCGTGGGCCCACTGGAGAATGACAGACTCTTGTGTCCAGTGAGAGCTCTACGATGCTACTTACAGAGAACAGACTCTACTAGAGGGTCCAGACGTCTCCTGTTTCTATCTCTACAGCCGGGAGCGTCTGCAGACATTACTAAAAACACAGTTGCAGCCTGGTTGAGGAAGACGATACACTGGACATATCAACTCGCCATCGATGCTCCTCCCCTGTTGTCGAAGGCATCATCTCATGAGATTAGAGCTATTGCAACGTCCTGGCCACTCTGGAAAAATTTGTCACTGGACGATATCGTCTAAGCCTGTGCCTGGACTGTAAACTCTACCTTCGCAGACTTTTATCTTAGGGACATGTCTGTACAAACAGACAGGGTGACTACGTTAGGGCCGATAGCAGCAGCCCAACGTATAGTCCACTAGTTCCATCAAGAAAAGAGGGGGGGGGCGCCGCTCAAGCAAGCAAGATCCCGACAATTCGGTAAGCATGAAAGACAGACCATGTCGGAGACGAAGGGACTTCAAGGCATCACGACGGCATCTGATTATCTAGCCAAGTATACGAGCAAAGGGTAGGAACAGAGTCCACCTCTCGCCGTATTACTTGTAATTCCTTGAACTCCCTACGCCTCTATACGACACGGGAATTATCTGGATATTACTAGACATACTCAGGGTTTCATAGAAGTCCAAATTTTTGCCACCGGATACTGAAAATTCAATATTTTTTTCACCTGAATTGAGTATTTTTACTTTTTTGTCGCCGGCCGACAGACTTCTATTGAGTTTATTTCTAATTTTGCAACCGCCATAAGTAATGTATATAACAAATTTTCATACGACCATCAATGGAGCCTGTCAATACTGCTATATATTTGAATTGTGAAAATAAAGCAACAAACAGATAATTTAACATCTTCAGTTTTACATGCATGTTCTTAATTTACCAGGGTCTAAGATACCATCTATTTTTCAGCACATTTATGTCACATTGTGGATGTCAACAAGACAAGATTACACAAGGCAATTCAAATTAATTTTTAAAATTACAAACTTGGTAATTTTGAATGAAATCGAGGTATCAGTTCCTGGCTTGCAAATGATGTCCAATTCAAGTATGCAAGTTTTGAAACGATTCAGCTACGCTAATTAAAAACCACTTGGATCTGGACCAGACTTCCCTTTCAAAATCTTACATTATAAATTTGATGTGAAATTTGGCAAATATTCAGACTAAAATTAAAAGTCCAGTACAACTTCAGACTGAAGACCAGCAATTGTCATAACTGCAGCTAGTCCTTGGTGACCATAAACTCATAAAAATGAAATGAATTAGAGAATTCTGTTTGAAAAGGCGCACAATTTTGTAAACTATTGCGCATAGGCAGCTGGCTCACTTTCGATAGGATCATGCGAACTCCAGATAGATACATGTACATAAGTTTACCATGTTTGGTTATTGAAGGCTGCAAATAAGTGCCAACAGTTTGACTTGACCACCCTTATTGAAAGAATGGATTTGCCCATAACGTTTGACCTAAATCCTGTAAATGCAGTACACCAGACTTTTGTTGATGGGGCAGGCATTTGAAATGTTTCTGTGCTGCCCGAATGTGGGACGCTTGTTTCAGGATAATAGACAGATCAGTTAAATTCAATGCCAGAAAATAGATGCCTAGTCTAGTAATTTCAAAAATCAACTTCAGTTGTTTTGGTTTGTTTGCACCATGGAGGTAAAAATTGGATCCGATTTTACCTCCATGTTTGCACCATCTCGTTAAATTTAAAAAAAGTGTTGACAGTATAAAAAAAAATCAACTCTTCTTTATGTATCTTCAAATCAAAGAATGATCTAGCTAGGTTTATATTGTGGCTAAATCAGTTCGCTGTCTTTGAATTATCCATTCAAACTTTATTAACTACGGTACAATCAAACTTTGGTTTCAGTTTCAACATCGTACGGTACAATGCGTACATGCCAGTTTCTTTACAACAACAACACGACAAGATCGTTCAACTTTGAGTGAAAACAAATGCCCTATGCGAAGATTACATCGTCTCCTTTATCATATATACTATTCAGCGATGGTCAGATATTTACCTGTCTATTCCAAGGAGAGTTAGACATCTTTGGGGGCTCATCATTCCCACATGTCAAACTTTCCCTGCAATTTTTTTTTTTCCGCCACACAACGCAATTCGGAAACCTCCACATACATTTAGTATGAATACAGGCTTTAGGGTTACCGACGGCATGACCCCGATAACAGTTCGGGAAACGGACATAAATAATTAGCGCTCGGCAAAACGAAGTTTAACGGTACCGAAGTTCACGGAAATGACCGAAGATGCCGACCTATTTATTCGGTTTATTCTGGTATTCCCCATTTCCCGATTGTTTGCCCGCAATATATTTCGATTATAAATTACGAAATTACGAAGTATTGGCCTCTGGAGACTTCAGTTTTCTTCCAAAATTTCAGTTTTTCCCTTCTAAAATACTCAGACTTCAGTTTTTTGGTGGCAAAATTGAGTTTTTACGGGAGTTTTGACACCGAATACCGGTGTCAAAACACGACGTGTATGAAACCCTGATACTAGATTTTTAAATCAGAACAAGACGTGCTCCGCTCAACCCAAAAAGCAAGTCACAAGGCCGGCTACCCAACCTCCTCTGTTGGGAGTCTGGCACTAGTGATAGCAGGTTGAGATTTGAGACACAAACATGAAACATTTAAAAACAATGTTGGTGTTTGTTATCAAATCAAACCTGCTATCAACGTTGATTTGCCCAACCCATCCTCCCCTCTTTGCTCGGCCTTGACACAAAACAGGTCTTGCACAGCATGGGAAAAAGAGGAAGGGCATGCGCGGAGAGCACGCCACCTAGCGGACGATCGACGAGACGATCAGGGGAGATAATTTCTTTGCAGGAGATCTCCAAAATGGAGGAATATTGGCACTAGTGATAGCAGGTTTGATTTGATAACAAACACCAACATTGTTTTTAAATGTTTCATTTTTCATTTCCGATTTTTAGGCCATAGTGACCTTTGACCTGCTGACCACATCTGTGTGATCCAATAGTTATCCTGGAGAAATTGAGAGGAATGGGCAATTTGTTTGCAAAGTTAAGGAACAAAGTAAGAAAACATTTCGCTGATGGAGTCTAAAATGAGAATACAAAATTGTGTATCTGCTTACCTCATACAAATTCTTTCTGCATAAATCTCCATCGTGGATAGTGATATTTGTAACATTTGTGAGAAGGAATGTGAGACTATCGAACACTTACTCGTATACTGATACAAAAAGAATATGGTCAGAGCTCGAGAACTGGCTGTAACCAAAGGTGGGCATGAGCGGGGAACATCACTCCAAAAACCATTAGTTTTGGATGTAAAAAAAAATCAATGTGCCTTGAATACCCTTTTGATGTTAACTAAACAAACATGTATGCAGTTGAAGTGTAGACCAAATTTTATACCACTCTTGGAAATATTCAAGAAACACATACTACTCATTGGTGAAATACATGTATAATGAAAATAGAGAACAATGGTTGTCACAGTTTGACAAAACATGGATTCTGTTCAGAGACTTTCTCACCGCAGTCTCAGGACAATGACAATTCGTAAGTGTTGCTAGGGTGATATTCACTATACCTATTAATACCATTTTCTTTGTTGGCTACAATCTATTTCTACTGGGTGGTTTTTCTCGCATACATGTACTCTCCTGAAAGCGGGCAGATACTCTTGGAACGATTGTAATTATCCCAGTTTGTACCATGAACTTCTGCATTCAAGTTATAAATATCTGGTATGTCACTGAGATGTTTTGTGACGAGGAAATTGGTGGTGGCGGGCTATTTGGGACACCTGCATGCACAAATACTTCTCTCACATACATGTAGATGTTTATCTCAGAAGACCAGAAGCATGCTTCATGGTGGTTATTTCTGTCACAGTTTTAAACCCCATGTTTACCAAGGGCTTTAGAAAAGAAGTTAGAGTGACACAGTTTGAATAAGGAACCAAACCCTGGCATTATAGATTCCTGAGAGCTATTCCTGGTCTATTATTGACATCGGTGAGTCTACATGTACATGAAGGTTCCTATGCTGTGTTAAAATCCCCAAAACATTTTGAATTTCACTTTGCCCACATGGCAGTGTGACTAACATCACAGGACCTACGAAGTAGAGTAGGCATTAGGACTCGAACGCGAATTGAACTCTTGGAAATCCCCACCCCCAGTTGAAATCCTGCCTATATTAAGATGGGCACCGCTCAAGTCAGAATCGCCAGTGATTTTCATCAAAAATCACCAGAAATTTTCATCAAAAGTAGGTCAGCTCAGAACGTGTTGGTAACAGTCTCCTAATGCGCCTTCATTCCAAAAATAAATACCGATCGCCGATTTAATTTTACAATTTTTTAACTAAAGGAAACAGATTGAATAATAAAAAGTTCAGTAGATTTCAAGCTTTACGCGGGAAAATACATTTACATCTCTTTAATGGTTTTCAGTGCCCTTGTCCAGGATCAAAACAACTTTTTGAATCACATTATTTTCCCAACAATACAACAAATTTTTATATATAGTACTATAGTAGAAAGGTAGCATTTATGTAGTTTACGGTAATTCAACTCAAGACCAACACCTTCTCTGCACAAGATGATAATGATTCTATGTCATTCTCCTGAGCATAACCGGTACAAAGACGAATAAATAGCGTCTCTACATCACGTTGTTATCTAGATATATGAGACAACACATTTTGGGTATCGGCAATCTGATGAATGTACTATTCCGGTATTTTTGTTTCACATTATATTCTATGACGGTTGATCGGTGATTTTCTTCATTGATAAACATTAAACCACCTCAGCTTCGTTGTGTGAATCGGAATTGCATTGCTGTGACACACCAACACACTCCGTGGCAGTGATTCTGTATCCCCTAATCAAGGAATCAAAGTCGATCAAGATTTGAAATGACAAGAAAAATTTAGACATATTTTGTTTACACATGTAATTTTTTGTTTAAATTATACCCCAGTGTGATAGTCAATATTGAAGAAGTACAAAAAAAACCTCAAAGTATGTTCTCATATTTTCACATTATGATCAAAGTTACTTTATCTAGTTAAATTCTACCCAAAGAAAATAAATTAAGACCCTTTAACCCTTTCGTACTTATACCGGCCAAAACCGGCCGGCATCATATATACCCATAACGGCCGAAACCGGCTGCAATTCACCACCACGCAAAAAAATCGCCGCACAGTAAAATGTTCGTCAAGTGAGAGGTCATCGGTAGTCCACATCGTTGGACAAGGAAATAGTCGACAATATACGTTCAAATTTTATTGTAAATCATGCAATAAACGTATAACAAGTTTATTTTATTGAAGACGTACCTTCCTTGTGGTGAAAATTGAGAAAATCGGCGAAGAATTTGCCGTTTTTTGACCATTTTCAACGCTATCGAAATCCCATTTCCCGCGGTAGAATGTTAGAGATATTGGTTTCATTTTAAAGGTCATTTCCGGGTCTTTCGACCTGTGATGAGTGATTTGATTGGATAGGATTGGATAACGAAGGATTTGATTGGATAGAGATGTGATCATTCTTTGATAGCGTGACCAAATTGACCTCGACCGGGCTCTGTTAGTATCGCGAAGCCGATTAGTTGAGACGTGTGAGACAATGGCAGCGATTGGCCGGCTGCTTGTCTGTGTGTCGGTCTTCAGTGGCGGTTGAATTTATCGCCAAGGAAAATGGCTTCGTTGAAACTTTAGCGAGCCGACTGTTGGATTTACAATGGAAATAAAGGGTTTCTCGGATTTATATGTCGGATTAAAACCCACACGGACGATGCACTGGTATTTTAGCACGATCGTCCGGTTGAATTGGGCGAATCGTGAAGAGATTTTTTATGGAAACTATCATTTGGCTGGGACATACACTCACGGTAATGTTGTCGAAATCAGAGATTTTTTTTTGTTTATTTTATTTTCTCGCCTGGTCTGGTTTTATTTTAGACACAAATGGGCAGATATTTTGAAGGACAGATTAATTAAAGTATGGGCTTTCTGAAAATATATATATTTAGCGGGGTTTCAATCAAGCTACATGCAAATATATTGCTTCAAAAAAAGACTGTCTATAACAAAATCCTCTCGCATGCATTTATCCGAACATACAAGGCTGACAAACGAGACTATCAGCAAGTAGCAAAGAGTTAAACATGCCGTCATGGCTTTGTTTCACCCTCAGTAAACTTTTATCATTGTTGCTCACACAGACTAATCTGAAGGATGATACCACATCTTTCTTTCTCCTGCTAGGTTATTGCACCAGGCTGACTTAATTGGTTGATGTAGGATATTTCACAACCAGTGGGAAATCTGACCTGAATTTGAAGCCTGATGTGGCGTGTGATGAAATGTTTGGATGTGAAATAGGATACAAGTTAAAGGCTACAGTTTACATCTATAACAATATACTGAATTGTGTGTATTGAGGCTGGCAAGTTGGTCATAGCAGTGTAGATAAATGCACTAACAAATGATGGAAAATTAGCAGTTCCTATTTCATACATGATAATATAGCCCACCAAAACGTTTACACTTAGATTAGCTATGACCAGGAGTTCGGTGCGCGTCGGTGCCCGTCGGAGTCCTAATGCCCACCCTACTTCGGATGTCGGATAGCACAGTGGTAAATTTAACAGACCTATGACAGAAGGTAAATGTACGTTTTCTTTACTATATGCTTATTGCATCAGCTTGCGCTTTCAGCTTGGTACCTTCGTCTATTAGACTGAATTCACTCATTTATCCATTGGTTAAATGGGCCCCGTTTACACAAAGTCTTGACCGGGCTCAAAGTCTCTTAACTTCGCTGATTTTACCAGAACCGGTGTGTCTTGATATGCCGTATCAGGGAACCTTCACAGTGAAACATACAGATAAAAGGGTTCCCGATGGGCATGACGGTGCACTCGCTGAGCCATCAATAAATAATATAAAAAAAATAATTATAAATCAAATTTTCATCAGAATTCGGTCAGCTCAGAACTTACTGGTAACAATGCCCTAATGCACGTTCATGCCAAAAATCAAGGTTCTAATGTCAACGGTTCTCCTTATTTTGCCGACGAAAGGATTTGGATGGACTGACTGACTGACTGACTCATTACCGGACAATTTGCGATCTGTAGCCTACTTCGTAGGAATTTACCATTGAGTTTAAGCAACTATTCATCTAGGATACATATAGACCACTGACAATCATCTTGATTAACCTTGATTGGGGGGGGTGTTTGTCTATTTTGGCCCAGGTAACCAACCATCTGACAGAACCAGCGGCAAGGCTTTGGTGTAAGACCGCCTATTGAAAAGGTAATATCCTGGACAAAAGACTGACAATACAACTACCAGCAGATCCTTTATCAATTATATTTCGTGAGTCTTACACCAAATCGTTGCCGAACCAGCACTTCCGGTGAACTTGGTCCTGTTGTTTAAGCCTCCCATTAATGCATGGTGACACTGTAGTACAGTTTCTGTGTGTTCATATATTTTTGTGTTCCAAAGATTGTCTGTCTCAATGCTATTAAAGCTGCTTATTCTGAATGATGTACATCATTACACCATGCAGCCGAGTCAGACTCTCTAGCATGTTACCATACTGTACTTGTACGTGGGGTCCATTGGGATAACAATTGGGAAGTTTTCAAACTGTAAGAGTATTCGCCCTTGTCCATCATGGGTTTGAGTTGGGGAGGACTAAATCCCATACAATGCTCGCTCTTGTAGCAAAGTTGTATTGTGATGTCAAAAAACAATGATGTCGCTGGCATAACCTTACCCACTGGGTATGTCAGAATAGAAAATACTACTTGACAAGGGTGGTAAGTCATGCCACATAACACAATAGAAGTTATTGGAATTGCTATTTGCTCAATTTATTGCACTGTTTCCATGATGCCTCATCTCTTTTCATGTTATCCAGTCCACCCCGACTTGAGCACCCACTAGCGGGCATGGGCAAATTGCAGTTTGGAGTGACAGTTTGGAGACTGCTATCAGCTCAAAATGATTACCCCAGCCTGCCAACAGAGTATAGCTGTTTTGGATAGTTCATCAAAATGTCCCAGTTGTCTTCTTCATGTGAGCTGACATATTCTATCTAGAGCATCTGGATTGCCAGTCAATTCTGGCACCCACTAGAAATCCTCTGGCAATTAATATACAATTGCATATGGTTTCTCAGTACATATAACTGTGCCATCATTGATGCCAGATAGTATTATTCATGTTTGTCTATTTTTAATCATGCAAATTTCATAACAAATCATGCTTCTATATGCAAATAAAACATTAAGCAGGGTTCATACGCCTCTTGGAAAGTCCTTAAAACTCCTGGAATTTAATTGCTAACAAAGAAAGTCCTGGAAACTTCTGAAAGAATTTGACTTCCATCTTCTGGGAGAACCAGTGATCTGATGCCACACATTACTATGCCAAAATTTGTTCCTGAACTTTGTTAATTTGTTGTGAGTTCTTGTACATTGTACTAACCCTTCCTGGAAAATTTAAATTATTGGCCTGGAAAGTCCTGAAAAAAATCCTGGCTATTTTTCCTGCTGTAATTAAGTGTATGAACCTTCATTAAGGTCAGAAGTGCAGAATAGGTTAACTAATTACCTGACTCATTTAACTCTCAGACTTGCAACTAGCATCTTCATTATGATGCTTGATTAGTTATATGTATGCTTGCAATACCATCACATGTGACACAATATATATTATGGCTTGTATTAGGAATTACGTGAAACCTTATCGAACATGACTATGATGTAATTCCATATCAGTCCAATCATACATGTACATCCTCATTATACTTGTGTACATGTAGCAGTTCTACATGTAGCTTTCCCAGTATCATTGCATCATAGTATATCTAACAGTTTTCAATCATTTGATGGCCTAGCTATTCAAATTTTCAAAATGAAATCCAAGATTTGTATTGGTCTGTGGATAAAATTGGAAGACCTTTCAGCCAATCATAGATTGTTAAATGTTCATTACCGAAACATGAATACTTGTCCGGCATGGATTTGAACAAGAAGAAATTCAGTCTGGCATTTGACGAACTTGACACACATCGGTATGAAGGTGATAGTGGCCAGGTCAACAAGACTGATAAGACGTCAGGCATGGCTTCTTGTTCAAAGCCATCAGAGAGACTGATCCTGTCCGATGGTCTGAAATAGCAACCATTAATCTCCGACTCAATCTCGAGTGGATACTTCTACCCTGACTACAATAGTTGTGTATTGATCGGCGGGCCAGATTCCCAGGCCATTACTAGAGAACGAAACTCGGGTTTGGGAAAATTGAGATTCATTGACTGTGCATTTCATATAACCGTGCAAATATGGCCCATTACTGGGAGTGAAAATTTGTAAGAAAGCAATTCCGGCCTTGTCAGAAATTCAATATTTGCTCTTGTTTGTCTGAGAGGGCCTTTAAAAGGAGCTTGTTCAGGGAGCTTTAAAAGGCCTATGTACAGGGGACTTGTGATTGTCATCAGCCTGTTGTATGATCTGTTTTTGATGTACATTCGTTAACTTAGACTGGTTACCTCCCCTTCTTTCCATGATGAAGGACAGGTGGCATCTATGCATCTACCATTTGTTGACAAATTATGTCTAAATCTATAGACTTGATTGGTCACTTTTTGCACTTTGTTCCAGTGCACTGAAAGTTGTTTGTGGTTCAAAACTGGTTGTGGATGTTCCATGATATCAGTATTGTTGCTGATTGGAATTCCATCTATCAATGAGAGTGAATAATAAAATTGCCAAATTCAGAATGTCAGCAGCTTCCAGTCTGACCTGTCTCTCCACATTGATGTGATAAGATGAAGGCTCCAAGAGCACATGGATACACATATGGGAGATTCTGACAGCATTATGTGCATGACATCAGAACTTCTGGTGACATTCAGAGGCTAATTTTCAAGACATTTCATTCGGCCAGTTTTCCAGTTTTACTTCTACATGTTACATGTACATTTGCTAGTCATAGAAGGGGGTATTAGTCTAGCAGTGTATGTGATCAAATCTATGATAAACACAAGAACTGAACAACATTAAACGACATGTTACATGCGTGAATCACAAAATGGAAAATTTGTCGGGGTAGTATACTCATTTGAAACAGCATGTGAATCCTGCAATCAAAACTCCTCTGTTTTGCTCAAATATCCTGGTATAGACATTTGACTACACAATACTTACATATCTTGGCTGTGTCTGTTGAAGAATTGACTTGGCTTACAAAAAAAAGTACCGTTACATACTTGACAGTTTGACGTTTCATGTGTGACGCTGTGGAATCCCAGTACAAATAAATCTAGCTGATGAAGCCAATAATCTTGTTAAAACAGATAACGCTGAGACAAATACCAAATGTTTTTGAAGAAATGAACAATAAATTACAGTACAGTATAAGTTTAATAAGATACACACACAGGCTAAATTTAATTTTGTGGCACAATTCATAGCAAATCTTGGTGATACGTGCATGCATTTAGTGGTAGAGGCCGGTGGACCTAAATGTATACGCATGTACATGTAACATTCATTGTCCTCATTAGATTCACTTTGTTTGTGTCAATTAAAGCACATTGCCATACCTCATAATGCATATTTATGTAAATAATTATCTTCACGTATAGTACATGTAGTCATCTGACATTTCCTCCACATATTTACTGAATTACATGTAGCTAATACAAGAGACACCAAATTGTAAACAAAATACTGGCCCGTTGAACACTAGATGTAAGACTTTCCATTGGCAATCAGTGACTTAATACCAGATGAGCAAAATGATGTAACCAGTTGTTCCACAGATTAGTTTAACATAATCTTTGGAGTTTTGCATGGACTTCAGTCTGAAAAATCACATGGGTGAATTAAAATCACAAACAGAACCAGCTACCAGACATTTAAAATTTTGATGCTTCAGGGTCATAACAGGGGGAATCGCCTTTTCACGGGGCGATGTAGGCCCGTAGGGACTAATGGTCCTGTCTTGTAGTCAGAAAAAATTGAGCACCAGCTCTGTGTCTTGCTAACACAGCAAATGATAAGAGTTCTTACACGACAAGAAAGAGGTCTGAAACTTCCTTCTTTAGAGTGTCCAGGTTTCTGTGTTTTTAATGTTCGCGTATAGTTGCAGGTCTGATATGTTTAAGTTACATTTCCATCTATCTAATTTTATGCGTGTTTTCGTTCATTTTCCAGTGGCACTACTTTCGTGCTCAAAATATGTCGTCTGCTAAACCACAGATTTTGAGAGGCGCATGTTGAGTGATTTTGTGGGACTAACTCATTCTCATTAGAAAGCGTGTTTGGGCAGTAATTTAGTATTAAATAATACCAGTATAAGTGTAATTCATTGTAGAAAACAATGGGATATTTCACTTTGCCTGTATTCATTTACATTTTCATGAAATATGTGTGTTGAGTTACAGTTTGGAATTTTCGCCATTTAAGCCTACCCCTCAAGACCCTCTGCATTATCTTTTTATAGTAAGTTTCTAAAATCCAGTGGTGGTCAAATCATTTACGTAATAATTTCCCTGTATTCAGAAATGTTTTCTTTCCATTCTACTTCTGAAATATTCATGGAATGTTGCAAGCATTTCCCCCTGATCTACAGAAAGAGCTCTGCATATCACAGTTTTGAAGCTGTAAGGTGACAGGGGAGATAACCAAATAGAACTGTAATATACTAGGGAGGAGGTACATGAAACAATATGATGCCATGAGAGGATGCATCCCAGCATAGCTCCAGTCCGTCTAACCATGAGGATTTTACATTGTATCTCAATACTCATTTTTACCCCTCGGCCAATTTTGGCCATGGGGTATTGTCGTCTTGTACGTCCGTCTGTTCGTACGTCAGTACGTGAGCGAGATAGACGGAAAACGGTTCCACTGAAGAATTCCAAATTTGGTATGCTTATTTACCTAGTCAAGGACCAGAAGCCTATTGAATTGGGACCTGATTGGGTGGAAACCTTCGCGGCCATCTTTAATTTTATGCAAAATGGATAATGATCCATATCTCGGAAACCATTCCACTGTTCAATACGAAAGTTGGTATACATCATCGATACATCAAGCAACTTCCAATGAATTACCAAACCGGCTTTTCTGATTAGCTGGAAATCCTGGAGGCCATCTTTAATTTATGCAAAATCGATAATGATACATATCTCTGTTACCATTCAATTGTTTTACATGAAAGTTGGTATACATCATCGATGCATATAGTCCGTGAGCTACTGGGGCTCACCTTGCACCTCTCTTCTCTCTGACAGAGATCGAACTGAGGAGTGAGAAGCAGGAGCAGAAAACAATAAGAACAGTGGACTACTACTTCTTTTGTCAATTTCCTGTGTTGGTAAAGTGTTGACTTTGCATAATGGTGGAAATATAAGAAGAGTCTCTTATCTTCCATAATTATTATCCAATCTTTATAATGTTGGCCACATATTATTCAGCATTGGATTGCCACTGAATATTTACAAGATAATATCACTATTTGTTGGGTATGACGTCAAACAGGGACCATACATACAAAAGTAGCAGTAGTAGCGAAAGCGGGCGTTTTGGGGTGCGTGAGGGTGTGCTTGAGCGATTGAGGGACCATTCTTGGTTCGAATGCGTCGGGTGAGGTGTCAAAGTGAAGCCCTCGGTATGTAGACCACGGCTTGAGGGATCTCCACATGATCTGTGATGTCATTGGTGACATCATCAGTAGGAGTAATAGACAAAGTAGGCATTTTGAGGATGCGGAGGAAGGTTTTTGGGGTAAAGATGGACCATCCGTGGTCTAAATGGACCGTGTGGGGTGTCCCTCTGCATCTACATGCAGAGAGTTACAAGATGACACCCCACACGGTCCATTTAGACCACAGATGGTCCATCTCTACCCCAAAACCCTTCCTCCGCATCCTCAAAATGCCTACTTTGTCTACTACTCCTACTGATGACGTCACCAATGACATCACAGATCATGTGGAGATCCCTCAAGCCGTGGTCTACATACCGAGGGCTTCACTTTGACACCTCACCCGACGCATTCGAACCAAGAATGATCCCTCAATCGCTCAAGCACACCCTCACGCACCCCAAAACGCCAGCTTTCGCTACTACTCCTACTTTTGTATGTATGGTCCCTGTGTGACGTCATACCCAACAAATAGTGATATTATCTTGTAAATATTCGATGCAACAATCAATGCTGAATAATATGTGGCCAACATTATAAAGATTTGATAATAATTATGGAAGATAAGACTATTCTTGTAACCCTACCCCCTATTGTCACAAAAATTGTACTTGTTAACACAGGAGTAATTTCGAAGTGATTAAAAGGGTAGTGAGTCCCAGTTTATCGACTGTTAACAAATTGTTTCTTATTTGACATGTCCTAAAGCACATAAAAAAACATAGTTTCGGTCAGTAGTGGGGGGGGGGTTGCAAGGTGAGCCCTAGTAGCTCACGGACTAATACAGATACTTTAAATCGGGACCTGATTGACTGAAAACCTTGGCGGCCATCTTTAATTTATGCAAAAACTTTAATGATATATATCTCTAATATCATTTAAGTGTTCTATACCAAACTTGGTATACAACATCGATGTATCAAGAGACTTGCAATGAATAACCACATCAGTTCCTCTGAGTGGAGAGAAGGATGGGCGGCCATCTTTAATTTATGCAAAATCATTAATGATCTCGTTCTCTGATACCGTTCAAGTGCTCGATGTAAAATTTGGTATACATCATCGATGCACCAAGAGACTTACGACAAATGACAGTTCCGGTTTCTCTGATTGGACGGAAACCTTGGTGGCCATCTTTAATTTATGCAAAATCTTTAATGATGTATATCTCTGATACCATTTCAGTGTTCTATACGAAACTTGGTATACAGCATCAATGTATCAAGAGACTGTCAATTAATAACCACATCAGTTCCTCTGAGTGGTGGGAAGGATGAGCGGCCATCTTTAATTTATGCGAAATCATTAATGATCTCTATCTCTGATACCGTTTAAATGCTCGATGTAAAATTTTGTATACATCATTGATGCATCAAGAAACTTATGTAATAAAAACCGGTTTCTCTGATTTGACGGAAACCTTGGGGGTCATTCCTAATTGCAAATATTTTGATAATCTGTGTTTTTGTGACTTGACTGCTTGGTGTTCGTGACATCTTGGTTCAAATTGAATACATTATGAATGTACGCAGAGCCGAGGGGTTTTCAGATGCGCAGCTTCGTATTGTTATTTACTGCTGAAGGATATGCTTTCGATTATCTGGAAAAAGTGAAAATTTTTACAAATATTGGTAACATGCAGTGAAGACATTATTTTATCATTTCATCAGGTTGGTTTCATAATAAATGTCTGTCCCAGCGTTTTTTTTAAAATATATATATGTGTACAATTACACTAATGCACTAGAGATCCTTGTTGAGAGGAATGTGTGAGACTACAAGTATGGCTCTTCGCCATGAGATGGAACATCAAAAAGTTAGTGGAATTATTCCAACAGCCTATTTTACATTTAAATAGCCGCGTTTCAGTGCCTAAGGCTCTAGTTGTATATCTAAATTATTTGGTACATGTAATTTAGATTACTCTGATGTTGCCCATTCAGATTACTGTCATGTTGCCAATTTAAATTAATCTGATGTTGCCAAATTGCTCTACAATGCATGTTTAAGAGAGCAGAACTGCTCTCTTTTTGATTTCTGTGATATCTTTCTTCTGCATATTCAGTTCATCCGGATTCATTCTCAGATTTTTTGTTTGTAACTGACGAAACAGATTATCTCTTGAGATTATAAAAAAATCTGGCTCAGGACAATGTACATCCAGCCAAATCCAATGTTGATCATGTGCAATCCACTTCTGGCCTATTTGTCTGTAAGCCAAATACGATTGGTGTCCATGTTGGGAAGTCCGAATCTTGTTGAATCTGGAAAAGCTACTTGACATTGGCGAGCTGTAAATTGCCCACAGCGCACCCGATTGAAGTTGTCATACATGATGTACCAAGGCCAATTCTGGACACTGGTGTATGATGATCTAATCTGTGAACTACTAATGTACATCCATGAACAGGATCAGTGTAAATTGTACTTCCTACATGTAACAACACACAAATGCTGTATCACACATGAAAAACAGTTATGGTGCAGAATTTCCTTTTCTTGAAAAGCTTCTAAATTCCAGATCTGTGCATCATCCATGTACATGTACACCTACACTGGGTGTATGAAATTGTTGCATTGATCTAACATCAATCACATTCAGTGAGAGAATAATATTTATTGATCAAGGTAAGGCATACCATATTCTCCATGGTGATTAATCTCCTCTGATAAATTAATATAAAAGTCATTAAAGCCGGTTATTGATCACATATATATAAATAAGTATTAAGTAATTTCACAAGACTTGTTATCTTATACATGTACAACATACTGATGTATCATACAGGCCCTGTTTTTCGTCAAAATTCACGGGAATCCAAATAGATTCTCGCAATCCAGCTCTATGCGAATCCATGAGAATCCAATGCTATCATTTCTACTGCTAATATTTTACAGGAATCTGTTGGATTCCCGCAAATTATTTTGCGGGAGTGCTGACAGCTAGGAATCGGATTTTCGGATTCCCGTGGAAAAACAAGCCCTGTCATACATGCAGTTACCAAATCATATGCATAATTGAACCAGTTCATTATTCCAATATTGCATGGGATGTGTTAAAAAAAAGACTAAGTCAGTCCATTCAAAATAAAGAGGTTCATATTAATGCTAGCTACATCAGGGCTGTTAGTCCGTGACCTACTAGGGGTCACCTTCCACCCCCACTACAGACCCGAAACTATGTTTTTTATGTACTTTAGGACAAAATAAGAAACAACTTGTTAACAGTCGATAAACTGGGACTCACTACCCCTTTAATCACTTTGAAATTACCTCTATGTTAAAAAATACAATTTTTGTGACAATAGGGGGTAGGGTTACAAGAATAGTCTTATCTTCCATAATTATTATCCAAACTTTATAATGTTGGTCACATATTATGCAGCATTGATTGCTGCATCAAATATTTATAAGAATTAGTACTATTTGTTGGGTATGATGTCACATGGGGACCATACATACAACAGTAGGAGTAGTAGCGAAAGCGGGCATTTTGGGGTGCGTGAGGGTGTGTTTGAGCGATTGAGGGACCATTCTTGGTCCGAATGCGTCGTGTGCGGTGTCAAAGTGAAGCCCTTGTTGTGTAGACCACGACTTGAGAGATGGCCACAGTAGGAGTAGTAGCCAAAGTGGGCATTTTGGGGGTGTGAGGGAAACTCTTTGGGGTAGAGATGGACCG
>JAVTVY010052975.1:0-25285 GCA_036873755.1 Hanleya hanleyi | reverse complement strand
CGTCGGATGTACACATCGTGACAAGTGGATGAGGTCGCCGTCCAGTTCACCAGACAACACCCGTTTGAATTTGGTCCAGCCCTCTCGGGACAGACGAATGTGAGCCGGGTACGGTTGTGTAGAGTCCGCATCACAGATGTCTCCCACCTCCTCCATGATATCGACCGTATCGGCATACACGTGCAGGAAAACCTCGGGGGTCAAGCTGAGATACGCCAGTATTATATGCTCCGCCATGGTCGGTACGTGAATGGTACCAGATTTGACTGTCTCTCGTATTTATAGGGAGAACTCCGTGAGATCAAAGGATCAGGTGGTCATATCACTGGGCTGACTGAGTCTAGCCGGGTAATCAATGGCATCGTCGTCGGATTCATGGCTAGACAGTTGTTCATTGGGTTCTGCCGCCGATTCTCCCAGGGCACGAGCCCACTCCAACTCGTCTGATGACCGCTCGTCCGGTGTAAACAGCTGGTCCACGATAGTCACCACTTTCTCGAAGGCTGTCCACAGATCGGGGTCTAGGGTGAAGCTTCGCGTAGGGTCTTGGTAGCCGCCCAGACGTGGGAAGAAGGGTCCACGGTATACGTAGATGGCATTGTCTATCTGGATGACGTGTCCATCGAGCTCGCCGCTCAACACCCGTTTAAATTTGGTCCAGCCGTCACGGTGTAGCGTAACCGTATTCGATACGGTCTCAGCGGACGACCAGCAAACATCTCCACGGTCTTCCACGAGGGTGACTTTATCTTCATAGACGTGTAACCCCACCCGGGGTGTAAGGGGAAGGATGGCTCGTAGGATGGGTGACATGCTTGACCCAGTGACGATCGGTGAATGACACACACTCTGTCTGACCCTCGTATTTATAGTCCCACTGTCAATACCACAGCGCCAGGGTCAATAGGGCACAGACTATTGTGAGGCCAACCAGCCGTCGCTGGTTCCGTCGTGAGCGTTCCTGGTCCATAGCCCGAGCATCAAGGATGGCTGTCATACTCCAGTAGTGGTGAGTGATGGCACACCTCTCCATCGAGTGCACTCTGTCGTGGACCGCTTCTGTGAACTCGTTCACGATATGGCGTTGCCCCTCGTTGTCGTCGCCATCTGCAAACATGGACCGGACCACTGCTCGGTAACCCGTGAGTGAATTCACCACGGTGGCATGCTGTAAAATGCGAGTCGCATAGGGCTGGATATCCGTCATGGCTCTGCAACCGTAGAAATGAAGGTGTAGGATCCAGAGAGACGTGTTTTATAGACCAGGTCACACATGCGCGTCTAGACGTCGGGTGTAGTCCGTGATACGTACTATTCTGATGGGTTAGTGCAAAAAATAGAGCAACAACAACAACACAGATTACAGATCAATCCTTTTGTTATGCGTGAACATCATAGGAATGCATGTACTGCCCTGTCTGTGGGTGTTTCCCACAATGGCGGTCACTCAAGAACCCAGATGTAGGCGCGGACGTCAGCGAAAACACACCGTGATTACCCCAATTCGATTGGCTGATTGTTCGACCGCTGATTGGTTCTTTTTCTCGACCGCTGATTGGCTCTTTTTTCTCGACCGCTGATTGGTCCAAATGGAACTGCCCATTCTTCCCAGGTTCATCTAGAATCCTCTTTTTGTGCTCAAGCTCTGACTATATCGATGCCGCAACATTGTCTCATTGGACATTGGACCGTTTGACCTGGGTGTGACCTTTGACCTTTTTGTCCCGCGCGCGCACTGTCGGTGATGACGCGCGCGCGCGCTGCGGCCGGAGAACCCGCGCGCGCGCGCACTGGGGCACCGGGGCCCGCCGGGACGGGCCGGGCCGGGGCCGGGAAAGTTGGAGGTCGTGTTTGAGCATTCACCCCAACCGGAAGTGACGTCATTTTCACATCCGGGTGAATTCACCCAAACCGGAAGTGACGTCACACATACACTTGCGCAACCCCAGTACATGACAAACACAGACAAGTCTGGACATGTCCAAAGGTCACGGCTCATTCACCCCATCCGGAATTGACGTCATATGCAAATTTCTGAGGTCAAAGGTCAATAGGGCTCGCCTAGACCCCCAAAACGTCTATGTTCATACCCTTGGGCTACCGCGCATGCGCAGACTGACCCTATGTCTACCCCCACATCCACGCCATCAGATGCCCCCTCACATAGGCTTCACATTGATACCTCACACGACCCATTCGAACCGTGAATAGCCCATCTCTATCCCAAACACACCCAAAAATGCCTGCTTTCTATACTACGGCCAGGCTGCGCATGCACAGAATATTGACAGCGTACGAACCATTAGTGTAGTCAAGTGCTCCTGCATGAGAGCTTCAAAATAAGACCTCACTCGACCCCATCGGACCATTAGTGGCCCACCTAGACTCCAACAGGTCCACCCCGTATGGCCCTATACACCCATAGCCATGCAGTATAGGCCTATGGGCCTACCCAGGCCTCGGTGACTTTTTTTTCAAAAATTTCACCGTTTCGCTCCGGGACACTTTCTATCGTGTTCTAAATGACGAGACGTGAAAAACAAATTCAAACAACCCTACCGCAAATGTATAGAAGTAGGTTTCCCAGGGGGACAAACATGGGTCCTATACCCCCAGTATGGGACTATATGGGGCTATATCGTACTTTTTTAAAAATTTCACCGATTCACTCCGGGACACTTCCTATCGTGTTCTAAATGACGAGACTAAGAAAACGAGACCCCATAACCTATATCGCAAATGTCTAGAAGTAGGTTTCCCAGGATGGTTCTATACCCCCCATACCCGATATAGGCATTTTCCCGTAATTTAGAATAAAGTCCGTGTTCCATATTTTTTCAGGAAATTTTTTACATACACCCACCCTGGAACTAGGGGGAGATAACTCTATTGATAGGCAACCCCGTTAAGCCCGGCGACCTATATACCCCCATACCCCATATAGGCATTTTGCCGGATTTTTCGATAAAGTCCGTGTTCCGTTTTTTTTCAGGAATAATTTTACATGCACCCACCCAGCCCATCTGATGCCCCCTCACCTAGGCTTCACTTTGATACCTCACTCAACTCCATCGGCCCATTAGGGACTCCCCTAGCTCTCAAAACGTCTATTTCCATACCCTTGGGCCACCGCGCATGCGCAGCATGACCCTATGTCAACCCCACACCCAGCCCATTAGATGCCCCCTCACATAAGCTTCACTTTCATACCTCACTCGACCCCATCGGACCATGCAGCGTATTTCCAGTCTAGGGACTGCTTTTTCTCGGCGGAGGCAGACCGCATCAGCGCCAGGACCGCATCACCGCGGAGGAATACATCCCCATTTTTCGGGTGAATTCACCCAAACCGGAAGTGACGTCACACATACACTTGCGCAACCCCAGTACATGACAAACACAGACAAGTCTGGACATGTCCAAAGGTCACGGCTCATTCACCCCATCCGGAATTGACGTCATATGCAAATTTCTGAGGTCAAAGGTCAATAGGGCTCGCCTAGACCCCCAACACGTCTATGTTCATACCCTTGGGCTACCGCGCATGCGCAGACTGACCCTATGTCTGTGACAGGATGTAAATAATAACATAAAATAGAGTTAGTGGTTTCAATCTTTTATTTAACAATAAATACATACAAAAATATAATGTTGATCAGGTATGTTTCCCATTAAATCCCCCTTGTTGACCAGGTATGCTTCCCCTCTTAAAGCTGATAATGCTGGGCATTCAGGTTATAGGGTTAACTCCTTGAAAGGTTATAGGGTTAACTCCTTGAAAGGTCAGGGTTAACTCTCCCCTTGCTTCCAGATGTATTGTGCATGCAGATGATTGACTGGTGTTAACTGCCTCACTGGTAGCTCTATTGTCATGCGTTAGCAGTTCTGCATTGTTCCTGTGTCCAGATGGGGACTGAAAACCTGTTCTACTGGTAGTATATGGAAATCTTTATTGTCATGTAATAGCCTCAGTCACATGGTTTCTGGGTTTGAGATAGTAGTTCCAAGAGAGTGCTATACATTTTAGTCTAACATTTGATTCTGGACACTGTGGATGTGCGTGGCTGGCTGGGTTGGTGCTGATACTAATGCACAAGTATTGGTTTGGTTTGGCTATTAAAGGACGGCAGTACCGTACTTGTATATATAGGAAGCCTGCGTCCCAGAGACGAGGGTTGATCGGTTAAATCGATTTGATCGATTTGATCGTTGGGATCATCACATCCCTGAGTACTGTCATCATGATTTGAATAAACCCTACTCATTATACACAACAAGTACCTCGTCGACTTCCATTACTGAATGAGAGGCAACTTGCTGTTACATGTCTACCCCCACATCCACGCCATCAGATGCCACAAATTGCACGGATCGATTCAGCTGCCAGTTCCTCCAATTCTGTTGCTCGGGGTAATCTCGACAATGCATCAGCATCTGTGTTCCCTTTTCCAGGTCTATATTTTATGCTGAAATCGAATGCAGACAATGCTGCCAACCATCGGTGACCTGTAGCGTCCAACTTTGCTGATGTAAGGATGTACGTCAAAGGGTTGTTGTCCGTATATACCACAAAGGAGTGCCCATAGAGAAAATCGTAAAACTTTTCCGTCACTGCCCATTTTAATGCCAGAAACTCCAGCTTATGTGCTGGATAATTTCTCTCCGCTTTATTGACCCCTCGACTGGCATACGCTATAACTTTCTTGACCCCATCCTGTTCCTGATAGAATACGGCGCCAAGTCCGCGTGAACTGGCATCAGTACGGAGCTCAAAAGGAATGGTGTAGTCCGCATATCCAAGAACAGGAGATGATGATAATGCATCTTTAAGCTGCTGGAATGCCTCTGTTTGAGTAGAGCTCCAGGTCCATTGCGAGGTTTCCACTGCCTTCCTTCGACCTTTCTTCACGGTAGCTGGCAACAGATCACTCAACGGGCGTGCAATGCGAGAGAAATTCCTGACAAACTTACGATAGTAACCCGCAAAGCCCAAAAATTGCCTAACTTCCTCGGGATTGCGGGGAGTTGGCCAGGACACGACCTTCTCTATCTTGGCCGGGTCAGTCTGCACCCCTTCTGCAGAAACAATATGGCCGACGAATTTCACTCGTTCCTGGAAAAATTCACATTTCTTGGGGGACAACTTCAAACCTCCAGCTCGCAGTCGTTTGAAAACTTCTTCCAGTCGCTGTAAATGCTCTTCGAAAGTCTGCGAAAACACGACCACATCATCCAAGTATATCAGGCAAACCTTAAGGTGAAGGTCACCCAAGAGGTGTTCCATCTCTCGTTGGTACGTTGCAGGAGCGTTAACGAGCCCAAATGGTAGTCTATTGTACTCGAAAAAACCTAAGGGGCCTACCGTAAAAGCAGTTTTTTGTTTGTCGTTTTCTGCCAACTCGATTTGGTGATAGCCAGATTTCATATCCAAACTGAAAAGAATTTTGCGCCGTCGAGTTGATCAAGCATATCATCTATCCTGGGCAGTGCATATGAATCTTTGGTGGTTCTTTTGTTCAATTCCCTGTAGTCTATGCACATGCACAGGTCTCCATTGCTCTTCCGGACAAGCACGACATTCGATGCCCATGGACTGCTGGACCTCCTAATAATTCCGCAAGCAAGCAGTTCTTCTAATTGTTTCTTAACTTCCTCGAACATGGCCGGTGGGATGCGTCGATAACGTTGTTTGAATGGCGTTTCCTCAGATACCTTAATCTCATGTTTGACCTCTGTAGTATGACCTATATCCAGGTCATCAGTGGAAAAGATATCGCTATTTTTCTGCAGTAGATCTTCCAGGCGTCTGCGCTGTTCATCTGTGATGTCATCAGAAATACCAACTTTATCCAAAGGGTGTTGCTGTGCATCTGGCATTCCTGCCTTTAACGGTTCAATTTTCTCTATATCGACTGGTTGGATCTCGCATAACACCACCCTAGGGGAGATAACTACTGTCTGAGCCGACAAGTTGGAAATTTGAATTGGCAACTCTGCATCACCCTTCCCTTGCAATCTGAACAAAGCAGGTGCAATCTCAACACCAGGTGGCAAGGTAGATTTAGAACTCGACTGTACCATCGCACATGTATCACGATACGGTAAAGCCTTGTAAATAGACCCTTTAACAGTCGTGGTGGTGTTTGGCGGTACGATTACCTTGGACTTCTCGTTGCTCTTCACCAGTCCCAATCTGCCTTTGTTTCTTTTAAGTTCCTTATCCTGCAACAAAATACTTCTAAACGTTAAATACCAAGGCGTTTGCATCTTTGCCGACTGGAGAAAATTGGACCCAACTTCCTGTCTGCAACAATCCATCACGGGACTAAGGAAATTAGTGCCCAACAAGACTGGTATGTTACTATTATACCTACTGTCGGGGACTACCAGGAACAAACACTGACTGGACTGTTCTGTATCTAACCCTCTGGTTTCCAACTGGACCTCTATATACCCCAGATAAGGTAAGTTTTCCCCATCAGCGCATTCAATATGGATGAAATCGTCCAGAGGACGAATTTCATAAGAGGTCAAATGCTGTCTGTAGAAACTATGTGAAATGGTAGATACTGATGACCCTGTGTCTAGGAGTGCCTGGCTTAGTACCCCATTAACCAACACCGTAGCTTCATTAGATGGCCCAATCAATCCAGGAGGCAATCGCGGTTGGTTACTACATGTATCTACGGGACTCTGCCGAAATGAACCTATCGTCCGCCCCTCGAAATAGGTTCGTTCCTGTTTAAAGGACTTTTTCGCATGTGGTCGGTCTTCACTCGACATCCGATGGCTATGTGACCATATTGGCGACACTTCCAACATTGTGGTCCATCCTATGGCTCAACAGGATTTGACCTAGGCGGAGGTGGTTCACTTCGGGATGGCAGCAAAGTCGTTTTTTTCTGTTTGTTGTCCTTATCACGTATCGGGTATATCACAGAAAAGACCAGACGTTACTAAGCATTAAATTTACCACATGTATGTATATTCATTGCCACATGTATATTCATAGCCACGTTACTTTATACCCATATATATATATTCATCATCACATTATTTTATAGCGACATATGTTCATACATTATTAGGAGGTCCAGCAGTCCATGGGCATCGAATGTCGTGCTTTTCCGGAAGAGCAATGGAGACCTGCGCATGTGCATAGACTACAGGGAATTGAACAAAAGAACCACCAAAGATTCATATGCACTGCCCAGGATAGATGATATGCTTGATCAACTCGCCGGCGCAAAATTCTTTTCAGTTTTGGATATGAAATCTGGCTATCACCAAATCGAGTTGGCAGAAAACGACAAACAAAAAACTACTTTTACGGTAGGCCCCTTAGGTTTTTTCGAGTACAATACACTACCATTTGGGCTCGTTAACGCTCCTGCAACGTACCAACGAGAGATGGAACACCTCTTGGGTGACCTTCACCTTAAGGTTTGCCTGATATACTTGGATGATGTGGTCGTGTTTTCGCAGACTTTCGAAGAGCATTTACAGCGACTGGAAGAAGTTTTCAAACGACTGCGAGCTGGAGGTTTGAAGTTGTCCCCCAAGAAATGTGAATTTTTCCAGGAACGAGTGAAATTCGTCGGCCATATTGTTTCTGCAGAAGGGGTGCAGACTGACCCGGCCAAGATAGAGAAGGTCGTGTCCTGGCCAACTCCCCGCAATCCCGAGGAAGTTAGGCAATTTTTGGGCTTTGCGGGTTACTATCGTAAGTTTGTCAGGAATTTCTCTCGCATTGCACGCCCGTTGAGTGATCTGTTGCCAGCTACCGTGAAGAAAGGTCGAAGGAAGGCAGTGGGAACCTCGCAATGGACCTGGAGCTCTACTCAAACAGAGGCATTCCAGCAGCTTAAAGATGCATTGTCATCATCTCCTGTTCTTGGATATGCGGACTACACCATTCCTTTTGAGCTCCACACTGATGCCAGTTCACGCGGACTTGGCGCCGTACTCTATCAGGAACAGGATGGGGTCAAGAAAGTTATAGCGTATGCCAGTCGAGGGGTCAATAAAGCGGAGAGAAATTATCCAGCACATAAGCTGGAGTTTCTGGCATTAAAATGGGCAGTGACGGAAAAGTTTTACGATTATCTCTATGGGCACTCCGTTGTGGTATATACGGACAACAACCCTTTGACGTACATCCTTACATCAGCAAAGTTGGACGCTACAGGTCACCGATGGTTGGCAGCATTGTCTGCATTCGATTTCAGCATAAAATATAGACCTGAAAAAGGGAACACAGATGCTGATGCATTGTCCAGATTACCCCGAGCAACAGAATTGGAGGAACTGGCAGCTGAATCGATCCGTGCAATTTGTGGCAGTCATGAGGTGACCAATTATGTGGAAACCATGTGCTTCAGTGTGGAAGTGATCAGTGACTGTGAAGACCAGCAGGATGGAGATCTATCCAGTCTGTCGATCAGAGACTGGAGAGGTGCACAGACAAGAGATCCAGTACTTGGGACAATTATCTGTTGCCTCAACCAAGGTACGGATGCTAGGGATCTGGTACCAGTAAATTTCCGGAAGGAATTGAAACATATGCGGCTTCAAAGGGGCGTGTTGTATCGCATGGTGGACGACAAGCAACAACTGATGCTACCTACAGAGTTCATTAAGAGAAGTCTTAAGGGATTGCATGACGATGTCGGACATCCCGGAAGGGAGCGCACTCTGGCACTCTGCAGGGAACGTTTCTACTGGCCAGGGATGGCTGGGAATATTGATCACTGGATAAAGAACTGTGAAAGGTGTATCAGGAGAAAAAACCCCACAAATGCCAGAGCGTCTTTGAACAACATACGTACGAGTCAACCATTAGAACTGGTATGCATAGATTTTCTCACCTTGGAAGTGTCGAAGGGAGGTTATCAACACATGTTAGTGTTGACTGACCACTTCACTCGGTATGCACAGGCATATCCGACGAGAAATCAGACTGCGAGGACCACAGCGGATGTTTTGTTCAATAACTTCTTTGTGCATTATGGTTTCCCACAAAGAATTCATTCCGACCAGGGAGCTAATTTCGAGAGTCATCTCATTAAGGAATTTTGTTCGGTGGCAGGAATTGACAAAAGCCGTACCACACCGTACCATCCGCAAGGGAACGGGATATGCGAGAGGTTCAATAGAACATTGCTCGACATGCTCGGTACTCTTGAACCATCTCGGAAAGTTGACTGGAAGTCTCATGTAGCACCACTAGTGCATGCCTATAACTGCACCAGACACGAGTCGACTGGGGTAAGTCCATTCTTTTTGATGTTCGGGCGGCATCCTAGATTGCCAATTGATCTCGCATTTGGTATAGATCGGTCGGGCGGACGACAGCCCCGAACGAAATATGTTACGGCCATGAAGGAGCGTCTGGCGGAATCCTACAGGCTAGCATCGGATGCTGCAGAGAAGGCCAGGATGCGGCAGAAAAAACATCATGATTTGAAGGTCAGAGGAGCCGTTATCTTCCCCGGGGATAGAGTCCTGGTCAGACGCCTAGCATTTGATGACAAACATAAGTTAGTCGACAAGTGGGAGCCAGATGTATACGTGGTAGTTGACAAACCAAATTCCAACATTCCTGTGTTTAGGGTGGAGAAGGCGGTTGGTGAGGGCAGACGTCGAGTGTTGCATAGGAACCATCTGCTACCCCTGGGTTCATTGATTCCTGGTCCTGGCGTGGTAAAACCAGTTCCGGCTCCACGACTCCGAAGACTAGAGAATAGAGGAAGTCGGAAGGTATCAGAAGTGCTGTTCGTAGAGGAGGCCAGCGAGTCTGATGACGATCCTTCTGTACTTGAGGTGGAATTGCTGCAGACGCATCCCCCTGAAGAGACCTCAGCGGCCAGTGTGGTAGATAACACTGACCCGGAGACTGAGGAGAAACCCTTGTTAGTGGACACGACCAACCAGTCCGAGCAGGTACTGGAGGTTGATGGCCAGGAGAATGGGTTAGAGGTGGGAGACGAGTCGGTAGAAGATCCACAGTCCATGACTGAGGATGATGAGGAATCTCTAGAACGGATGGATGAAGCTGGCCAGGCACCAGTCGAAGTGCAAGTTGAGTCCGTGTTGCAGCGACCATCGAGAAATCGGCACCCGCCAGCATGGATGAGCTCTGGCGAATATTGTATGCGTCAAACTGTTGGACGTGAGACCCAAGGGGATTGGCAACAGAGAGCTGTTTTCCTGCGATCCTTGGCAGAAGGTGGGTTGCTGGAGCGGATGCCAGACGATGCGTACCAAGCTATGTTGAAATTGATCTCGGGGTAGGTATCGACCGCACCCGATTTTTAAATGTCGGGACGTCATTTCTCGAGGGCGGGGAGTATGTGACAGGATGTAAATAATAACATAAAATAGAGTTAGTGGTTTCAATCTTTTATTTAACAATAAATACATACAAAAATATAATGTTGATCAGGTATGTTTCCCATTAAATCCCCCTTGTTGACCAGGTATGCTTCCCCTCTTAAAGCTGATAATGCTGGGCATTCAGGTTATAGGGTTAACTCCTTGAAAGGTTATAGGGTTAACTCTCCCCTTGCTTCCAGGTGTGTTGTGCATGCAGATGATTGACTGGTCTTGGCTGCCTCACTGGTAGCTCTATTGTCATGCGTTAGCAGTTCTGCATTGTCCCTGTGTCCAGATGGGGACTGAAAACCTGTTCTACTGGTAGTATATGGAAATCTTTATTGTCATGTAATAGCCTCAGTCACATGGTTTCTGGGTTTGAGATAGTAGTTCCAAGAGAGTGCTATACATTTTAGTCTAACATTTTATTCTGGACACTGTGGATGTGTGTGGCTGGCTGGGTTGGTGCTGATACTAATGCACAAGTATTGGTGAGTTTCTAGTTATATGTTTGGTTGTTTAGAGATAATTGCATAAACACTATTGTAAGATATATATTTAAAAGCGATTGCATAAAAACTATTATAACATATATATTTAATAAAAAAGAGCTCTTAAATATTAATCTTGTATATTCAGTGAAAAATGCCAATAAGGAATTTATTTATAATAGTCACAATATGTGGAGACATGATTGTACAAGCATGTTTATTAGTTGGACAAATATCTCGACATATCGTCCCATTTCACGAGTTGCTCAAACCTATAGTTTTGATTTGTATTATCTTTCATGTGTAGGTTTGGTTTGGCTATTAGAGGACGGCAGTACCGTACTTGTATATATAGGAAGCCTGCGTCCCAGAGACGAGGTGAGAGTCTTGTATGAACATATGTCGCTATAAAATAATGTGATGATGAATATATATATATATAGGGTATAAAGTAACGTGGCTATGAATATACATGTGGCAATGAATATACATGTGGCGATGAATATGCATACATGTGGTAAATTTAATGTTTAGTAACGTCTGGTCTTTTCTGTGATATACCCGATACGTGATAAGGACACAGATATATATATATATGGCCGAAGTATGAGTTAATTGTGAACTATTTAGAGGCATTCACTGTAATTTTTAGCTACATAGATTTTATATTGTGTTTTGTAGGGTTGATCGGTTAAATCGATTTGATCGATTTGATCGTTGGGATCATCACATCCCCGAGTACTGTCATCGTGATTTGAATAAACCCTACTCATTATACACAACAAGTACCTCGTCGACTTCCATTACTGAATGAGAGGCAAGTTGCTGTTACACGTGCCCAAATCGGAATAACATGATGTACATGTGGTACATGAGCACACAAACTCAGACTCTGACACTTTTGATGGTGTGGCGAGTTTGAAAGAAGAATGCTTGTGAAGAGATATTTGTCGACCTGACTGTCGAAAACCGTCACTTGGAAATGGAAATGGATATAGGATCTGCAGTATCAGTTATCAGTCTGAAAGACTATAACAGGAAATTCAAGGATATTCCACTGCAGAAAACGGGCTTGAAGTTAGAAACTTACACACAGGAGGTGATCCGTATCATGAACTTGAACTGTTCGTAGTAGACACTGGAGGAAATCCATTACTTGGGCGTAGCTAGCTGAAAGAAATTCCGCCTGAAGTCAATAAAGAGTGGCCAATCAGTTAGCGGTAGTAAAGGTACCTTACGTAAGAAAGTTAAGGACGTACTTGACCGTCACCCTAGTGTTTTCAGCCCAGGTATGGATACCTTAAATGGCATTAAAGGACGTCCGGTACCATTCGCTCTGAAATCAAAGATCGAAGCCGAGTTGAATCGATTAGAGTCAGAAGGAACTATCAAGAAAGTCGATCATAGCGAATGAAGTACCCCGATAGTCACTCCCTCGAAGAAAAACGGCGATATACGCGTGTGCGGAAATTTCAACGTTACTGTAAATCCTGTGATGAAAGTGGATCAGTATCCACCACCGTTCATTGACGAAATTTTTGCAAATCTATCTGGTGGTCAGAAATTCTCAAAAATAGATTTGAGAAATGCGTACTTGCAGATGGAAGTTAACGACACTTCGAAACCGTATCTGACCGTGAACACCCACAAGGGTTTGTATCAGTACCAGAGACTAGCATATGGTGTGGCCTCAGCCCCCGCTATATGACAACGATCCATGGACCGAGTCTTACAGGGACTACCAGGTATACAGTGTTATTTGGACGATGTGATCGTGATGGGAGCTACTGATCTTGAACATTTGCAGAATTTAGAAAGAGTTCTGAATCGCATCGAAGAGTATTGTGCCCGCGTAAATTTGGAGCAATGCCAATTCTTCAAAGACCGCATCGAATTTTGTGGATTCGTGATTGACGCGGACGGACTGCACAAGACTCGGGAGAAAGTTGAAGCAGGGATAGAAGCATCACGTCCAGAGAATGTGACTCAACTACAGTCTGTGTTAGGCTTCATTAATTACTATAGACGCTTTCTGTCGAACTTGTCTACAGTTCTCTATCCATTGAATGAACTGTTATTTTCTGGAACAGACTGGAAATGGAAAAAACCTCAAGAAGACGCTTTCTTGAACGTCAAGAAAATAATAGCATCTGACACTGTCTTAACGCAATATGATCCGAACAAGGACATCCGTGTGGCAACGGACGCTTCAAATTATGGCCTGGGTGCACGTGTGCTGAGAAAAGTTACTGCCAGTTAGAAAAAAACGCACTTTATAGTGTGGGGTTTGAAGCGGTTTGCTCAATATCTAGAAGGCAGACGCTTCACGTTACCAAATGATCATCAACCAATGACCTACACTCTCAGCTAAAGGGGTGTAAATTTACACCTCATAGGGGTGTACATGGCTTGTCCCAGGGCGAACACCCATTTTGGTGTTAATTAACACCTCTCGGTCGGGTGTTAATTAACACCTCCTATGTGAGGTGTTCAATAACACCCCCTAGGAGTTTATTAACTCCTTCAAATTTTGATAGGGGTGCTCATTAACACCTTCTATGGAGATGTTAAATAACACCCTAGAGTGCTGATCGACACCTCATCCATTGAATTGGAGTGTTCTTCAACACCTACCATCGATGGTGTTATATAACACCCTAGAGTGTTATTCGACACCTTATCCATTGAATTTGGGGTGTCCTTCAACACCTACCATCGATGGTGTTAAATAACACCCTAGAGTGTTATTCGACACCTCATCCATTGAATTTGGGTGTTCTTCAACACCTACCATCGCCGGTGTTGAATAACACCCTGGAGTGTTGATTGACACCTCATCCATTGAATTGGGGTGTTCTTCAACACCTACCATCGACGGTGTTAAATAACATCCTAGAGTGTTGGTCGACACCCCATCTATTGAATTGAGGTGTTCTTTAGCACCTCCCATCGAAGGTGTTAAATAACACCTTAAAGGGTTGATCGACACTCCATTTGCTAATCTGGGGTGTTCTTCAACACCTTCCGTCCAAGGTGTTAAATAACGCCCATGGGTGTTCATCGACACCTATATCGTTTGATTGGGGTGTTCATTAGCGCCTTCCCTTGATGGTGTTAAATGACACTTTAGGGTGTTCAATGACACACCTATCGTTGATTTGGGGAGTTGATTAACACCTGTTCCCTATGTTGTTGAAGGCCATCCCTGGGTGTTCATTGACACCTCTCGCCATGAATTTGGGTGTTCATTAACACCTTTCCTTGAGGGTGTTAAATGTCTCCCCTGGGTGTTCATTGGCAACTCTATGGTTCAATTTGGGGTGTTCTTCAACACCTTCAGTAGAAGTATTTAAAAACACCCTTGTGTGTTCTTTGATGCCCCAATCGTTGGATTTGGGGTGTTCATAAACAGCTTCCACCAAAGGTGTTGAATAGTGCCCCTTGGTGTCCATTGACACCTCTATCGTTAAACTGGGTGTGTTCATTAATGTTTCTTCTCTCATCGTCGTCCATGATGTCTATAGAAGTCGTCGACCAAAATACTAATATTTTGTATATAAGAGCCTGTAACTGCTGTTAAATCACATCCTGAAGATGACAAATAAAATTTTGTCGAAATATTGAGACTGTCGCCATGCGTTTATTAAGTTTATTCGGAGTTACTTTGCTTCTGCATTATGCCAAACTTATCAGTGGATCAACACGAAAATACTAAACACTAACAATGTAACTTCACGACATTCAAGACACTCTTTATTAACCACAAAGCCACCTTGCTGCTCTGAATTTTTCTCTGCAAATTCATATCATGTACATGTATATGCTACAGGTAATGTTCGTGCTTCAGAAGAGGGCTTCACATTGATTACTCTATCGAAAAATTGAACGCACAGAACCTTTATTAAGAAAAGTTGAATATTTACTCCAGCTTCTCTTAGTACTCCAAGTTTTCCAAAAGGCAAATCAACTGCAAATAATTACCAAATACGTACACGTACTTCACAAACAATCATCAATACGTCGCTATAATACCCGTAGTTGTCGTTTCAACCTTTGCGCGCGCCTTTTGCTTATCCCATGTATCATACCACACAGTCAAAATAGCTGGACGATGTGAATGGAACAAAATGCCCTCCTCGTTCTATATAGAGATTTTTGCTATTGGTGAATAACAAAGCAATCATCCAATCAATCAGTCAAATAAACGAATTATCATTATAATGTCTGTATGAGAAAATGTCCATTCTCTTCGATTTCACTGCTCAAGACATATTTAGGACAGAGCGAGCCTTTTCTCCAACCGGCTTATGGCGCGGATTACACATGCCCTGGGCTTTGTATAGGAGAGTTTCAAGAAAAGTAGATCAATGAACGTTAGGGTGTTCATTAGTTTGGGGTGGTACTGTAGATTGAAAACCCAGTATGCTCCAAGCACACTCTCCAGTCCAAGGAGAAAGTCTGTTCATGCAAACAAAGGCTCTGTTTCCACATAAATCTGAATGTTGGTGGACTCTGCGATGCTTGATCCGGAATAGGTTAACACTGGGGTGAGGGCCTCTGGGACGTTCTGAAATATATATTTATATACATGTATATAAATATATATAAGTGTTTGTATTGACTTATTCGGAAAATTGCATTAAATATATTGCGAATCAAATTACTGAATACACAACTAAGACCCAGACAGATAATCTACATCTAAAAAGCAAAGTGCACTACTGATTCAACGTGGCCTGAAAATATACAGATCTATATAGTAGTATGTACTATGACTGAAATCCTCACACAGATAGACTATTGAGAAAATGGTGTTTTCTCGAATGAAGACTGAGCTGATCAGAAATAGATGACAGGATATATCGAAGTTGATATAAAGAATGGACCAGAAGTGAATATCCACTAAATATTTTTATTATATACTTACGTAATTCTTCTGTATCAACACGGAGAGGTCCTCCCTGAAATGTGACGAGATAGCTTCTATGGTTGCTATTGCCATCCGATCTAGTAAATGGAAAAACACCTTGTCTTTGGTGAAATCCCACGATTTGTGGTTGATAATTCTTCCATAAACCTTCACTGAATAAACATATCAATCTGTTTAATATTAAAATACAAAGTACACTACTGAGGATAAAACGAAATGATGCCTGCTGTTCTCTGTTACCACGCTATTTCCTGACTGTGTAATTTACACAACTCTTCAAAAGTCACTTTCCCAGATACAGGATTGGAACAGCGACGATTTTCAGGCTTTATATTGACTATGTCAGCTATATTATTGGACACCGGATCAAGTGGAATCAGTCTATTAACAAGGCTCCTGTCCTACACAAATCAGTATTATTGTTCCATATCCTCTCAATCAGAATTTGGTGCAATAATCTAGTATACCGTATAACCAATCATAACGAAGTGCTTTGAGGGAACTTCTTACATTTTCAGCATCAGCTGTCAACCCTTCGTCTGGTTAATGCTGGCCAGTATATCTTTTGAGGCGAACAGTTCAGCTATGGCAGCAGAATACTTGTTCATTGATGACAGAAGCTCTCTGTCTGCATCCTTTCCGGTCAGTACTGTAAAGTCCCGTAAAAACTAAAAGAGAAATATTCGTTGGAATGAGTATATGGAAACAAAACCAATTCATTGATGGACCAAGAAAAAGTAAGTATTGGATCGAAGTGGGCGATGTTTTATCGATTGGAAGTGTCCATCGTGAAATGCACGTTCCTTCTTTCTTTCAGTGCATCTTAGTTGAAGTGATTGGTCATTGTGTTTTAAGATTACTTCTATACAATATGCTTCACCTCTCGCGTCCAATATAATACTCCAGTGTCTCGGCGATGGTTTTATCCTGTAGAGTTTGCTGTCTGTTTGCACATGTAACTTTCATTCTCTCAGTAACTTGAGCTTCATCTGGTTTCCTCTTTTGGAATTCGTTTTGTAACCATTTTCTGTGCTGATCAATACTCTTCTCGTCTTCTCCACAAACAACTTGTTCATTCTGTGCCTGTCAGGGAATAGAAGGTGTATAGTTTTACTCCGATTCTTTATTACATCTGGGAAACCATTTAAACTGCCAAAAGTATTGGAAATTATTAGCAGCAAAATTAATATCACGGATTCACAGAGAATCACATGTCAGTGATTTTTAATTATGGAAGTTTTCAACATATATATATAAATGAAAGTACTCAAAGTACTGATGTCTGGATCGCCAATAATGGATTTTTGTTTCAAAACGTTTCAGCTGGCATGTTTCAGTCGATAGCAGATGTATGGATAAATGTGGAGATTTTTGTCCAATTTGTGGACGAGTCTGTTTGGGAAATCACAACTGGAACACAGTTTAGTCTTCAAGGAAGTGAATTTGTGAAGGCGGTTCATTTAGAAATATGCTAGGTCTTCATGGTAGCAAGAAACTATCTACAGTAATATGGTTAAAAGTGGATCGTCTGCGTCAATGTCTTCTACCAGTTTTTGCGAGCAGATTTTCATAATTCATGCAATTTTATTGTGACAAAGCGACAAATATGCGAGGAGACTGGATAGTTTTATTAATGTGTTTTATTTGTGTAGCACAGATATTTGCAAGAGCTGCATGAGTTTGTGTATAGTAAATTTGTTTGTTGACAACGTGCGAAAATTCCTGTTGTTGTTGCTGTACGATCATTGCGTATATAATTTAGTTTGAAAAAGTTTGAACACCACCAACAACAAAACTTTTCGAAAGCGGTACCTGACAAATAAATTCTGTTGTTTCCACTTTCGAAAAGTTTTGTTGTTGTTCAAACTTTTTGAAACTAAATTATATTCGGAGAGCAGAGTCCCCCGGAATACATAAATTTGCAGTGGACAGGATCCGGTCAAGTTCACAAGACGAGAAAAATGTAAATACTATTGTTGTTGCTTCGACACATATCTCCTCTGGAAATATATTCCATGCAGTATGCGTACACATTAAAATAGTAACGAACGCCGACTTCACGGGAAAGAACGTACGAGTGTTGAAAACTGGTGTCTTCATAATCCCAGAACCTGAACCTGTCAAGTGCGACAGTCGGAACAAGATTTGCAACGTATGATCGTACAGCAACATTAACAGGGATTTTCGCACAAATTGTCTCTCCAACGCTATCGTTGTCAACAAACAAATTACGAACTATAAACACCAGGCATATATATTATAAGTAATCTGACTGACCGCAAACTCAGACAGATGCAAAAAGCCCACAGACGGCAAACACGAGATGGGCAGCTTACCATATTACCAGGTCATCAATTTACATTTACAACAGTCTACGGTGACAGCACAGTGCTGGCATGAGTTATCGCCTGGTGGGCGCTGAGAACCGGGTTTGAGCCGATTGCCCGGAACCAAAGAAAAAAAAATAGTCCACGGATGTAAGCAATCCTGGGCGAAGAAATGAATATGAAATACACTCAAATTCAGATTTCGTTTTATTTCTAGTTCACATGAAACGATTACGATTGTTTTTTTCTTCATTTTCTGGTTAATACCCTGATATAAGACTCAACACAGTGAAAATCACTGGCGGAGTGATACAGGTTAACCCAGGGTCATCGCATTATAGTGCACGTACACATTTGCATAAATTTCGTGAGTGGCAGCATAGTCTGGTCGACACCGCTACGCGGTGGCGATCCAGACAAAAAAACATTTTCCTAGTCAATACCTAACGGCATTATCTGGCATACATGTATGGTGTCATAACACAAATAAAATCAACTTTGGTAACGCTTGTCCAGGTCAAGGGAAATATATCTGTTGATTATCGCGCGCATGGTTTTGAACGACGCGCGTGCGCCCTGACCATAGACAGATTTTTTATCGTACAAAGGGAATATAATCAAACTCACCAATACCCGCAGAATCTTGGACGGTGTTGAAGCCTGGTCAACAGACGTTCTTTTCCCCTTTCTGCCATTAATTTCTCGTCTCGCCCGGACCTCTTCCACGCTACCATCTATCTTCCGTCTGGAGTTTTGAAACTTGGTCCTCAACAAGGAAGTCCAGGAGTCCTATAGAATGTAATAAACAACAAATCATTATAGTCATTAATTATACTCTCTAAAACAACTGTTTTCTAAAAGTACACTGTTTACACCACTGTAAAAAAATTACATATCTACACCATTCAGCCGGAAGTACACAATTTGTGTAATAAACAGATTGTGTAGATGCGCCATTTTGTATGTGTGAGAAAAACTTGTTTTCAAAACTTTCTCTGATCATCATCAAATACAGTTGAATGCAGCTTATCAGCCAAAAATAGAAATAAATGTATCAACATTCCCACACATAAAAGATAGATTACTTACATAGCCAGATCCTAAAGTGTCGCGCAAATGAGCATATTTCCCAATCAGTGTTGAAGCGACAAGGACGTAGAATCTGTGTGAAGGATATCTACAAATAGATGGAAACATACATTCATTATATGATGAACTACCTCCTATTTCTCGTATATTGTGCAGACTGTACTAACATCTACCAAGTTGAAGCTGTCCATAATGTTGGTGAAATAATCTATGTTACAATCTACTGATTCAGAATCGCTGTAAAAGATATGAGCATTCATAAGGGTAATTATACTATCAGGGCGGGAGTACATACAATTGCCGACGAACGCCGTGTTTGATGTCATTTCTGTTGACCGGTATACGTGGAATCCGGTATTTCAGCTGCCTATCCAATACATGAATAGCCAAACTTCCCGTATTCCATAAACATCAAGAGAATGGGTGAGATACTGGATTAAGCTTGCTTACATCGTAAATGAGATCATCGCCTCGAACATACTGTCAACCATTCTTCGTCTTTGGGAGGGCGATGGATCCTCTTTCTTCTTCAGACTTTGTTCAATGTCTGATGGAAAGGGTTTCAGTGAAAACGTCAGAGGTTCTTCCCGAAGCACAGGGATGAACTGTTGTGGTCCAATGCTGAAACTTGAAGGATGTACCCTCAATTAGATTCCTTGCACAGTCGATCAAACCATGTTCTAATATACAACTACATGATCAAACAGCTTATTCGAAATGTATGCATTTGCCTATTTCTGACATCAACGTATAAGCTGCCATAATTCGCTTTTGGTCAAATGCAAACACACCGAGTGATGCCAGTTGTTTAGTAAAATATCAACATTCATAATATATTTACAGGAAATGAATGAAGGATCATTCTGAATGACGTACAAATGGATTTGTTGTTTATATGTATTTTCAAACTGTATACGGCTGAGTGTGACGCCAGCTAGAGTGAAAACTAGAGTGAACTCAGTTACTTATTTCGGGTGTTGGTAACCAGTATAATAAATAATGAGATGTCAATGGAGAGATAAGCTCGATGAAAGGCCAAAACATGCGCATCCATACTAAAAAACGGCAAATAATATTGTGTGGATGAATCTACATTGTATGCTTTTTTCCTTCTTAAAAAAAAATTTCTTTTTTTTGCATTTTTTCAAACTAACCTGTCCGGGATATCTTCTTCAGTACCACCGTTTGAAACGATAGGATCCTGGCAAGACAATAATGCTGAATGACAACTGCACAATAACAATTATTCAAAGTCACTTTCTAAAAAACCCAGAAGAGTACTCCATTACGACGTACGTTTTAGATTCGCCCATTTCACCATTTCTATAAAATACTAATAATACATGTGCTGAAGAAGCGTTGTGCACTAACCAATCGATGAACCGATAGAACCATTTCTGGATATTGATTAGATAGTTGGATCTTACAGGTGTTAAAAGACAAAAGAGAAAAAGGGCCGCTGATCGGCTGCAAAGTATTGCAAGCAAGCCCCCCCATAGCAAATGGCATGAGAATAGGCCAGGCTGGACTGTACCTGATCACGTGGTGTTGCCAATATGTCGGTGTGTTGGCCTAGGAGGGGGTCTTTTGTCCCGATCACGTTCACCTTGGACTTGTCCGGGATTTCATCTCCAGCATTCATATCGACGAACTCCTCGAAATCTTTATCGTGGATCTGAAATAATATGGAATAAATAAGTTAATAGACTTGATAAAAGACGCTTGATTGGGACGTCAATGCCGATTGTCCATACCTGATACACTATAGCAGTCAAACATTGACAAACTGAAAATTGCTTCCAAACATATTATTTCTCCTCCTCAATGCTCTTAAAGCCACGTTTCAAAGAAATAATATATGGATGGCCAGAGGGCTATTCTAGAATTATGTGCACAATTATAAAATTTGCTCTAAAATCTGTGTGTCCGAAATCGTTTACCAGTTCGAGGCACCAATATCCAACTCCAACAAGACACTGAATAGCAAGAATATATGTGCGTTTACTCTGCGGTATAAACCCATCCTTGCAAAGCAAAACATCGGTAAACTACTATCAGAAATATAGAAATATGATGGTGAAGAAAACTTGCGACTCTTACTGACCCGTCTCAGCCCTTACCATACAAAAGCTAAGAAAACCGTTAAACATCCAGCACAAAATGGCGATCTGGCCGCTTTACTGTGTACGTGGCATGGATTAAGGGAGGCTGTGGGGAGGTAAAGGGTGGGGCACGGTAGCTCCGGATACGATCTACCGAGATTACGCTGGTATGTGTTTGTATACGATAAGACGGAGAATGCATGATGTGAACCTCGAACCTTCGCCTGCGACAATATGGACCATTGTATGGGAAGAACAAACAAGAACTGAGACCTCGAGGGAGTCTCAGTACTTATGTGCACAAGTCTATCCATTCATGTTCAACAGGAGTAAAACAAACGTTCCAGCAAAATATCTGTAAAACTCATGCAACTACCATTATGACAGCATATATATGAGTGAAAAGTAGGCTTTTTCGAATGTTAAAACAGCCTTCAATTTAATACTACAACTATGACATTCTGCACGTCCAAAAGAGAAGCTCGGAATTTATGGTACTAATGAAGAGCCGTGGCAGAAAATTCCCCAATGACGTTATTGTGTCTAACACAATGAGTATGGAACAGCATATTGACCGGTAAAACTGGCATTTCGATGAACGTTTGAAGACATGTTAATTATCGAAGTTGGCTGTATTTTAAACGCGTAAAAGTTTGAATTTAAACCCATAAAAATGCTCGTGCAATTAAAAAAAACAACGTAAAGACTATTTGTCGCTGACCTGAAAAGTTGCCGTTGCCACATCAATTATGTTTGAAAGATTCACGTTCCTCCTGACCTCCTCTTTCAGATCTTCCAAAGTGACAAAACCACTGGGAATTTGGATCTTCTTCTTGTTTTTTCCAACAATAAGGAGGCAGGTAGTCGAAAGACTTCTTTCTCCTCCCTCCAGGTTCATGATGGTAACGAACAAGTACGGTGTTTCGAGATATATGATATTCAGGAGCTGAGTGACTGTTTTGGAATCTCATTCGAAGTGAAGTGAATGTCTAAATATTTTGCCTTATATGTACTTATGCCGCCGATAGACTCGTATATACTATACCTTATGAGACAAATTGCACTAATTGGTGGCATTTAATCATAATAACAGCACTGGCGGCGTGTCACTTCGAACAGAGGAACACAGGTCTCGCAGAAAGCAGTTGGCTGTTCTGTTAGCCTCCAGCGGAAATTCACCTAGGGGTCAGATAACGCACAATTTTTGCTCCGAAAAATTGAAGTTTGAGAAAATTATCAAACTTTCAAACGCAAAAGATATCTTATCTGCCCAATATATATGTTAGAATCGTCATTGAGTTGTGCTTTTTGAAGATAAAACTCATTAACTTCAATTTTAATTGTAGGCTTTTCAGAGGGAGGAACAGCGGGGGACTTCCTCTATTGACGAGTTCCACTATAGTTTATATTAAACAGGGTTAAACATAAAACAATATAGAAAGACTGCCCCGTGTCTCGAAATGGTGTACATGTATATGTTTACAATACCGATTACTACTGTGATAATATTCCGCAATAATAGTTACACCAGTTTATAATCATACATAGTTCATTTTTACTATGTGGATGTTCGATTCTCTATCGCTCTAGCCCGACAATTAATTTTATTTCGAATTCCATCATACGTTCTCCTAGAGCTGTCTTATAATGTGTGATCTGATCTTATTTGACAAGCGGACCCAGTTTTCCCCAATGCTATGAAGTTTTGGGGACATTCATCCTCCACATATTCTGTACAGCTTTATCAGACGAATCATGGTTATAGAAAATGGGGATATTAAAATGTATCGTGAAGACTGTTCTGTACATCATTGATTGTTCATCATATATCGTAACAATCCAATTTCCAGTGACATAACTGCGATTTAAGTAACACAATATTTAAGGAAGTTATCCGGGCAGAACTCATTAGTGCCGATATACAAAATATCTTCTTAATATTGCGCGTGTTGTTTGTTACAAGTACTTTTAATGTAACAATTACCAATCAAAACACATAAACAGTCGATAAACAAAACTGAAGGGAAGAATCATTGTCAATAAATGATATGACAGCTGTCAGGAAGCAAACAACTATGCATCTTAATTACCGTCATTCATACACGCCACTCTGCGTGAGAAGATTATAGGAAGCAAGTGACAGGCAGTGACCACAAGATATGTAATGGTAGCAATCAATTGCATCCCCAGTTATCCCCACATGCGAATGTAACATAGATTACCAGAATAAATTTATTTCTTAGTTTATTTTCGGCGAAAAATAACACGAGAAATCTGTTACAGAGGGCAAACTCCGTAATATTATAGTTATTATTTTAGAAGATGAATATTCCGGTATGAACCATTTAATTTTCACGTTGAATATTCGCATCTAGTTATGGAATCCATTCATCTATACCAGCATTCTTAAACATCTTAAACATACCCAAGTGATTACTAGCGCTTCGTATGTTTCAGTTTGAAGTTCTCCGTCTCTAACACCACCAATACTCCCTGTTAAACACACCTGAACGCGTAGGGTGTGTATTCAGATCAGAGTGTCTCGTAATATTCACGGATTGAATCCATATTTTCTTGCATTTTAACCAGAGGCATAATAATCTTTAAAATAAACAGTGTGAATGCTGATATATACCATTCCGCATTAATAACACAGATGGCTGTCTGTATACAATGCACAGGAATACAGTCAGTAAAAATACTTTATGATAACACCAGTCTAAGCAGTATATAAGAGCGCACTTTTCCAAAATAACTGTGTACATATCTCTCCTAAACAGATGCGACCGATTTATACAGCAAATGCTATGCGACTCCGATATCCAGCGTGCATGATCCTGATGATTTAACTTTACATGTAACCTGTCAACCTGGGATCGAAATGGCCGCAACCAGAGTTTTCGAGTGCCCGCAGTGTCCATCAACAGCTATCACCTTCCGAAATTTACTCCGGCATATTCAAGTTACTCATAGTCAGCAGAATGACTGGAACATCACGTGTGGAGTAGATGGGTGTCAGAGAACCTACAGACTGTTTTCATCCTTTAAAAAACACCTGTATCGAGAACACAGACATCTTATCCAAGGGGCTGGGGCCCCTCGAGTTCATGATCTCCATCCTCCAATTGTTAGTCCCGAGCCATCGGATTCAGTGTGTGATCTTCACCCAACAGCTGTTCAAAGGTCTGTTCATTTCAACGACACAGACACCGGCTCACACGAAATAGTGACTTGCCAGGAGGCGTCGATAAAATACATTTCTTTGCTTTTGCTCAAAATGAAGGAAAAGAGGGGTCTTCCGGAAACTACAATAAATGAACTTGCGCAAGATATGTACAGTTTAATGGAGGTATATCACGAAAACTATTCTGCAGCAATCGGTGAGCAACTGCAAAAAACTGGATTCGACGTCCGTTCAAATGGCAAGCTGATAGAACTGCTGTCAGAGAATCACTTTCGTGATAGTTTCAGGCTCCTACATAGTTCAGCAGAGAGACAGAATTATTGGAAGACATGCCTACCCCATGTTGCACCAGTGACAGTGAGGCTCGGAAACCGACAGTCATACCAGTATATCCCTATAGCGAAGGTCATCGGAATCCTTATGGGAGATGAAAGTGTCTGGGAGAATGTAAACAGACCAACCGGAGAAGAGAATGCAGAGATTTTGACAGATTTCTTGGATGGTCAATTTTCTAAAGCCCAAAATCTACACATTGATGAGAATGGAAAGCGCAAATTGATGATTCACCTTTACATGGATGAATTTGAAGTATGTAATCCCCTCGGAGCCCAGAGGGGGAAACACAAGATTCTTGGCGTCTACTTCTCTCTGCTAAACTTGTCACCACAGTATCGATCGCAAATATCGAATATTCACCCGACAATATTGGTGAAAAATACGTTCGTCGACAAATTTGGACTAGACAAAATCCTGCAGCCACTTATCTCGGATATAAATCAGCTTAGTCG